>BRZM01000514.1:286-90286 GCA_033238685.1 Lates japonicus
TAACCCCAACCCTAACCCTAAAGCCGTAACCCTAACCCTAACCTCTGGCTACAAGGGGCTTAAAGCCGTAACCCTAACCATAATCTCTGGTCACAAAGGGCTTAAAGCCGTAACCCTAACCCTAACCCCTGGCTACAAGTGGCCACTGGCTAAAAATATTCACTTTCATACAATGAAACAGACAAAATATGCTGCGTTCAGAAGTATTTATTGGAGTAAGATAATCCTTTATCAGTCCCACTGTGATGAAATTCGATGTTGCAGTAGCAAAAACAGAAAAGGGCATGATAAGAGCAAGACAAGATATAAATTAAGCTGATATATCACAATATGTTTGAAAAATGTCATGACACAGTAAGGCACCAAAAACAGTCAAAAAATGTCATTGTACAGTAAGGCATCAAAAACGGTCAAAATGGTCAAAAGATGTCATAATATAGTAAGGCGTAAAAAAATGCCCAAAAAAAGTCAAAACAATGTCATAGCATAGTAAGGTTTCAAAAACTGTCAAAAAATGCCATAGTATAGTAAGACGTAAAAAAATGGCAAAAAATGTAAAAAAAAAAAAAAAAAAAAAGTCATAGTATAGTGAGGTGTCAAAAAATGGCAGAAAATGTCATAGTATAGTATGGCGTCAAAAACATGATTGAACATTAAAGTGAAATGAGAGATAACTACGTAATAATAATTACAGTAGGTTATTTTATATAGTTTCAGAATTATTTCTAGTAATTACTGTGACTGTAGCTGTGGCTGAGTTGTACAAAGTTTAGTTTATCATTGTAATCGGGTATCAGAAAGACAGTTTAGAAAAGGAAAAATAAGATTTATTGATCAGTATGTGTGATTAACTCGTGTTCTTATCTCTGCAGGAGGAGTCGACAGCAGCTGAAGACCTGAAGTGAATGAAAGAAAACAAAAGTGTTATGAAGCTGTTAATTAAATAAAATACCTCCACCATCTAAGAGCTGTAAACACTGTTGGGTTCCTGTTGTTCCAGTGAAAACACTTGGTTTTTCTCCACCATCTTTAATGTAGTCATGGGCACATTTTCCAAACACTTATATTGTCTTTATTAAACACCCGTGAGAACATTCAACTGCATGATACAACTATTTAATCAATAATTTTATCAGGAGCAGTTAAATGATCACAAAGAAGCTTAGTTCATCTTTGGAAAATATGCTCATAACTACATCAATCCCAACCAGCTCTAACAAGTGTTTCCTTGTGGTCAAATGTCTGTCATTATCTTTTCTGTGATTTGTTAAATAATGTCTGGAATAAAATCATTAAAAGTTTCTTCCTAAACCTTTCAGTTGCATTTCTCTACTTTGAAACTGATGTTATACAAATCATTTTATTGCATTTTAAGAAAAATGTCATGATTCTTATGTTTTAATTTTTAGACTATTATATACTACTACTATAATATTTTAAGGTTTTATATTTATTTATTCTGTTTTTTTAGACTTATTGTTTAAGGTTTTGTATTTAACTTTTTATGGGTTTGATACTTATTGTTTAGACTTTTTTTTTTTTTTACGGTTTTCATGCTTAATTTTTAGACCTATTTTTAGAGATTTAAATATATATTTTTTAAAGGTTGAATATTTTTAAGTTTTAACCTTTTTAATAAAGCTCTTTTATAAGGTTTTTTTAAAAATGTTTTATCCTTATTTTTTTTTTAGACCTATTCCTTTAAGGTTTGAAATGTATTTTTAAATGATTTTATACTTAGTTTTTAAACATATGTTTTGAAAGTTTTATACTTAATATTTAAAGGTTTTATTAACCATTTTATACTTATTTTTTTAAACCTATTTGTTAAAAGGGTTTCTATTCTATTCTAAACTAAAATACTAAATAATACTAATTAAAACTGATAAGTTACAGCAGCTTTAACTTGTTGCACTTTGTTCCAGATAAGAGGTTTTAAAGAGTCAAACTGCAGCTGAGATAATGACAGAGTCAGACTGAAAAGAATAAACTAACACTGACCTTCTGGAAATGTCTTCACGTCTGTCTCTTCTCTCTGTGATTTAATGGTTAAAGTTTGAATCCTGTGGAGAAAAAAACAACACACATTGATATAAAGATGTGATTTTTAACACATTAAAATAGCTTCGAAGGTTTCTGGTGTTGTTCTTCAAACTGTCAAAAGATAGAAGTAAAAGACACTAAATCTACAAAGAAACGGAAATTGGACAACTTTAGTTCCTGGACTAATCAGAACTAGTCCAGAGTTAAGTGGCACATGCACAAGAGAAGCTGCTCTGACTGGAGGCTGGCTCAAGCATGATATTTCACACAACAGCAGTGGATGGAAAGGTTCCGGTACAGTCTGAACTAAATCTGACAGAACCAAAATGACAAATGAAAAACATCACATCTTTAAGAATCAATAACAATAAATATTTAGGTATTTTTTTAATATTATATTTCTATAATATTGTCAACTAATCACTGGAGAATACCGTGTATATTACTGTACTGCAGAATAAAAAGCTTTCACTTCAGTGTTTTTTTTAGCTGATTTAATAATACTTGATTTTTAGAAAAGTAACTGACTACTATTCTGAGTTTTTAAAATGATTATAACTATATTATAAACTATAACTATTTTTCTGACGAGTTATAGACAGGATTAACCAGGTATTATTATATTCAATACTAAACTCAATTAACACCAAGGATTTAAACAACAACACTGTTACTAACATTTATAATTCAGCTCATCAACACATGTTTTCAGACTGGGTAAATGTTTGGGACACATACCTGTTTGTCAGGTGAGGCGGTGTTGTGTCAGGCTGCAGCAGCTGAACCAGTAAACCCTGGAAAACACTATGACAAAGCTCATTAATAAAGAACTGATTCACCTCAACACTAGACTGTGGAAGAATACACTGAAAACACTGAAAACTAAACACTAGAACCAACAATCACACTTTGAGTTTAGAGGTGAATAAATTAATTCTGTTATTGACCTCAGAAAATCAATGTTTAAAATGGGTTTTCTAAGAGGTTTCTAACAATTGATCTGAGCTCAGACACTGACCTGCTCTATTTAGTTAAAATCCAGTTTTCAAGCTTTGATTATACAACAAGTAATTCCGACCGAGCAATCTGATTGGTCACAAGACATTTAGAATGTCGCTCCAAATCAGCATGACACATACTCATCACTAAAAATATTCTCCGCCATATACATTTTACTTTGTTGGTCATAGTTGTATAATCGCAGGAATTACACTCGAAGGTGTCCTGTAACGTCATTTGAGCAAAGCGCCTTAGCTTTCTCCATCAGCTGTGCGGTGACAGGCGCTATGACTTAAATTCATGTAAGCGTTTGCGGTTGCAGAAGCCACATCTGTGTGAGTAAATAAATGCAGCGTCTTTGTCATAGCGTGGTTGAGAGTAAAGTAGCATTCATTTGTGCAGTAGACTGTTGATTTAGTTGATGAAGTCGAGACCTCGATAAAGCATTATAGTCAGGTTTCATCATCTGGGACTAGAAAATCATTTCTGTTGCTAGGTCGTTACTAAGGGTCTGATTATTGCAAGTAAACTCGGTTTTCCATTACAGGTCCACTAGCGTGACTGATTGTGTTCAGTTATTAGTCAGACCCATGTATTTTCCATGGAAGCGGGACAAACACTCGCCAAAACCTTTTTTAATTTTGAGCAAACTGCTCCTCACTTGAACAAGATTTTGATACCATTTGACTTTGTTGGTAATAGTTGTATAATCGCGTGTACCGAGGTGTGCTTTAACGTCATTTGAGCAGGACAGTGTGCACCCTCTCATTAATATTGCTTAATTCTTTACAAACAGAGCTCAATAAATTCTCGTCACCACAAACAGATTTCTGATCAATACACACAACAAGGGAATCAATGGACAGCTATGGACAGTGCTGCCACAAAACGATGAGGCAAAATAACTGGTCTAAAATGATGCAATACCAGGATGTTTAGCACACTTGCTGAAACACAACATGACCACGAGAAGAAAGTTAAATGACCTGGAATAAACACAAACCTACAGAGACCTGTCACGATGCATAACCACAGAAGCTGAACATGGTGGATGTAAAACAGATGAGACACAAAACACTGCAGCACCACCACAAGAGACACAACATGATCACAGCGACGATAATCCTCCATAAACCAGACCCAACTGACCAAAGATGGAGCTCAAGCGTTACAGAAGCAGTGAAGTGTCTGCAGAGTAAAGAAGCTAGCGAGCTGGAACAGACAGATGAACAGTTACCAGCCTCCACAGCTCATCGGAAACACAAACACCCTTATAACCCACAACGATATAAAGACTGAAAATGAAATGAAAAGATATCATTACAAATAGTATATTCTAACAGCCGATAATGCTAATGCTAGCTCTCGATAATGCTAATGCTAACGCTCTCCGATAATGTTAAAGCTGCTTGGCTCTCCGATAATGCTAATGCTAACGACTCCGGTAATGTTAAAGCTAGCAGCTGGCCGCTAACTGTTAGATTTGCAACTGCTGTACGCAGCTGTGTTCCAGCGTCCAGTCTCTCTGTATTAGAGCAAAAGCAGCTCCGATTGTTTGTTTGGCAACGTCAGGCGGTAATCGGTTAGGCGAACCTACAGCACCGACAAACGGATATTACTTCAAACATGGTTTAAATCTGTGTTCCAGCTTCCTGTCTCCGCCTCTCTGCGCTCCGCCCAGGCGACATCGTAAGCTAACAATAGCAGATGGCAGCTGATTGGCGGTGGTCGATCCGCCCAAGCAACCGCCTCTGATTGATCATAAAAATACAACCACTGTAAAGACAAAGAAGCCTTGATGTATGAAAACAAACATCGCACATGATGGTTATTTTAAAATGAAATGGATCCTGTGTGAGACATATAATTACGACTTGGCAGATAAAAGTTATAACTAAGACTTTACTATCAAAGCAAAAAGTTTTTGAGCAGGAGCAAATCTGAGCTTGAAACTATACAATAAAATTCTGTCTAAAACTGCAAAAAAGACAATAAATTCATTTTCTAAACTCAATATCAGACCAAAGAATAAGTCAAAAAGTTTTACCCACCTGGATATCTGTTGCAAACTTTTGGTCTTGACTGTTTTTCTCGACAATACCAAAACAAATTCAGAGAGTAAAAACTCTGCGACGACATTAATGATTTTTGTAAATGTTTTATTGCAGAATGAACAGATTTATATGGAAAAGGCACCATGAAAACTATACACATACAAATGCTTTTTAAATTTCTCTGATTGGCTTCTAGAACTGTTTGGGTACGAGGACAGTTCACTACTTACAGCAGTTTTACTCGGCTCTCATCAACAACAGCAATTATCCAGAAACTGTCGACTACTCAGCGTTAATCATTAGTGTTGTTACAGTGTTGTGCTACAGTTCAGACAAAGACTTTTTCATTAGTTTTTTTTTCCCCACGATTTACACTCGACCAGTAAAATGGCCCAAAAACTTAAGTGCATAAGTGGAAAACAAAATCAATACAATCAATGCCACAGTGAGTTGAGAATGCACTGGCTGATTTTTGTACATCTTATATGCAAGCATATATTACACAGACATATTTTATATATATAACATTTTCTCCAGCTAGAGGATAATCTGGTGTTTCATGCTGCTCGATAAAAACTGGTCAAAAACAGTCGTGGTGTTATTAGTTGAACAGCTTCTGGTCACTGATTTTTGCAGGAAAATATTTACAGTTTACTGTAAATTCTCAAATAAGAACCAGGATTCAGATAACGGAAGAGTCTGAGTGAGTGAGTTCGTGGCCAGCGCGAACAAATCAGGTTTTTAAAAAAAATTGAGCTGAAGGTTCATTTCCAACAAGAGTCATGTCACACTCACCAATCTGCTGTTCTGTTTCTGATCACTGATCAGTGACACTCAACATAGAAGTTTCACAATAAAAGACCACCAGGGAAGACAGGACTTATTCCCTTTGAGCCCCTGGAGGACTTTTAATGTGAAACATCTGGGCAGGAGGTGTTGACAGTAGCTTAAGAGTGACTGAACAAACAGCAGAGAAGAACTCACTGACAAGTAGAGTCTGACATTCCTCTGTTCTACTGCAGTGGAATTTATCAATAAACAGGAAAACATGGTGGAGAGTAGAGTTTGTATTTCCTGGGCAAGAAAAGTTTGATTCTCTGCCGCTGACAGTACGGCCAAGATTTGAGAATTTACAGAATCAAAACTCAACTTTTAAGTTTTTTGTCCCATTAGTCAACTTACTGAAATAGTAACAGCACTAATGTGTAATATCCTTTCTCTCTCAGCTCTCCACAGCAGGGCTGCAACTAAGTTATTTTCATTATCGATTCATTTATGCACAGTGTGAACTGCAGAGCAGGAGGAGCTGCAAACTGCAGGATAAATTTACTGAAGACTCATGATGAGGCTGATGAAAAGCAAAGAGAAACACATCCTTAAACACTGATGGGTCATTTTTTTGTAAAACAAGAACATGTCTTTTTCTGAATGAAAACTCAAGTTTTCAGTATGAATGAGACTAAAAATCACTCTGCACTGAGTCCAAATCAAAATTCCAAAAATCTGTGCGCAAGTTTCACATGAGAAAATGTAGTTCAAGAACAAAGTCTGAGACTAAATAGTAAATTTCCTACTGTTCAATTCAAACTCTTCATTAACTGAGCAGCTCACACAGTTAATGACACTAAAAACTGTGAAAACACAGACTCAGTTATCAACTGATGAGGTCTGAATAAATGACGTCAGACACACGTGAAGTATCGAAAAGTCGCGTCACATCTACTGTACAGTACAGTAATCTTTATATTTCATCTGACCATCAGTAGCACTGAGAACTCTTTTCTACCAACATGGAACAGGTTCTGATTCGGGCATCTATTCCTGAACTGTTCACAGCATTTCAACTGGAACATGAAAAGTTTGCAACTGGAACCAAAATCTGGGAAGTTTTCAAGTGAGAACCATGACAACATCAGTGGGCGTGTCCTATTCTACAGAGAGAGTGTGGAGAAGGCAACAACGGAGAAGGCATGAGAGAGTTCGTAGGAAAACAAAAGCGTGCAGTGACCTGCCGATGAGTCGTTGTAATAACGGAACAAAAGTTTGCAATCAATAAGATCTGCCATCTAGTTATTGCTGTTTACCCTCTGTAACTGACACATTCTTGATTACAGTACTTTAGCTCAGAATTGGTGTAGACACAGGCTAGCTCACTGGATAGCACCAAGGTTTTTAAGAGTCGTGAATGGAACTGGTTTTAAAACCAGAGCTGATTTGGTGGAAAAGGAGTGAGAGGGCACGGAGGGCTAAAAGCTAATGTTCTGCAGCTCAGTCAAACAGTCAACAGTTTGTTGCAAACGTGGACAAGCGTATTCCTGCATCAACGGCAAGTGGGTTTTGATTCTACATGAATCATCCAGGTGCAATATTTTTCATTAATAACAGCAAATTCAGCCAAAAGTTAACAAGTGTGCAGCCACGTATCCTGCACTGATCTGACATCCACGAGACTGCTGAGTGTTATTTAAGTTGAACATTCAGTCGTCATTAATGGAGTCGGCTTCATGTTTTACAGTCTGTTGGTTGATGATCTACCTGGTGACCTGATGATGTAAGGTGACTAATGGGACACGAGGCTACCTGTTGCTGTGGGGGGGGGGGCCTGAAGAAAACACATTCATCATATTTAAGGTGGGAGCATCGCTGAGTCAGCAGACATTCATTTCAGTGTTTGGACGACCTTTGACCTCTTAGAGGAAAAGAGTTTTTTAGCATCTGAAGCATCAGGTTTGATTCTTCACTTGTCTCCTCCAGAGAAACATCTACATTTTATCAATTATTGTGCAAAAATGCTGATCGTCAAATCTAATATCATCTTTCTCTGTGACCACTTGACTAACTCTAAATCACATGATGCTCATAAATTACACATTATTATAAAGTTCTTGTGCATTTTAAGGAAATAAATTTCACTTTTCTTTGCTGTTACAGTCGATCACTTCTATCGTTAATTATATTAACTTATTGAAACATTTGGTGTAACCATAAAATAAAAAGATTATATACTTTGAATATCATAATTCTCTTGGCCCAAAAAAATCTGAAATGTACAGTTATATTTATCTTTCTATCCATGTATTTCCTACAACATTATATTCAAGCCAATATAACATCAGCTATCATTAATTTCCAGCCTCAGTTTGTGCGTCTCAGGTATTTTCACTACAGTCATGAGCATCGGCTTTTCTTAAAGACGAATCTGTGACGAAAAACTCTACTTTGATTCTACGTTGCTCCCTTGAAACATCTCATCTGCACCATATACAGTCTGTAATTACACAAAGCATTATCTTGCAGGAACTTAATACTCTCCGTAAAATCTTATGCACAACTTTCAGATAGTATCTTGTTTGTAAAGGAAAAGGTTTGTCAGGTGTTGTTCTCTAGTTTCAATTGCTTTACATATTGTTATGACAGCTGAGAATCGTTGCTACTTAAATAATTCATTTTTACCAAGTTACTTCGAGAGTTTAGATGATGTGGGTCAATAACAAAACTTTTAATTTAATTTAATTTATGTCATAGAAATCAAGATATGTCACATTTGGTTGGCTGTACCTTTGGAAATGGTTTAAACATCTGTGTATTGGTTTGTACAGATTACACAAAAAGTACTGAACTGATTTGGACCAAACTTGGTGGAGGGATGGGACGTGGACCAGTGACAAATCCATTAAATTTTGGTGTGGATCCAGAAATTTTTCATCATTTTCCTTAACATTGCACAATTTGGACATTTTGGCCTTGACAGAGGTCTGAAGATTCTGGAAATGCTTTTGAAACAGCAGGAAGTGTTGTCTTTTAGAAAAACTGATGTTTAAGCGTAATGATACACGAGAGGCGCAGACTGGAGCTGACGACCTACCAGCTCTTCTCCTAACGTTAATACTGAGAGGCTTTGCTTTGGAAAACTGAGCTACTGAGCAGCTTTTCTTCACAAACACCAACAAAACAACATCCAGAGTCCCAAAAGTGTTCACATGAACTTCAGGCAAACATGGCAGGATATCCCCTCTGTGTCCTGAACATACTGGACGGTCCAGAGGTCGGTCGGCCGGTCGGGTTTTTAATTTTATTTTCTACGGAGACGAGCTGAGGAGTTCCTGCCTGCGTCGCATGATCTCCACAAACTCGGCGTGGTCAGCCGCCGCCTGAGGATCAAGAGTGTGAGAAAACAGCAGGCTGCAGTTTGAAAAATAATAGAGCAAAGGAGGAAGGAGGGAAGGAAGGAAGAGCAGGAGGGAAGAAGCATGGAGGAGCTCAGTGGGTGCTGCCTTCATCAAAAGACTCCACCCCTGAGTCACAGGTGCTGGCTGCTAGTTTCTCCTGCCGCCTCCTCATGATCTCCTGGAGCTCAGAGCCTGAACTCCTCTGGAAAGAGAAAGAGAGAAGAAAGAGAAGTGGAGGAAGACAAAGAAAGAAAGAAAGAAAGAGCAAAAACAAAGGGAAGAAACAAAGCAGAGAAGGAAACATAAACAGCTGGTTAGAAGATGGAAGCACAAACACAAAAAAACATCCTGATCTTGGGAGACTCTCGCAGGACTGCTACCATGATCTGTTCATTTCATTTTACCTTCAGGTTATTTACTACTCGAGGCTAAAACTTGTAATAAGTTCAGTTAAAATATCACATTTCACAACGCAATATTATGATTTAAGACGTGAGACGCAGTGAAATTAAAACTTAAACTCCATTGATGTGGTCATATAAACAGCTTCATCTACATTTTTTATTAAGTATTTCTTTCATCATTGTACAAGTTAAATAAACATTGGAAAGTGAGGAGATGGGACGGGGCTAGCTGGTTAGCATGCTAACCTCAAAGTAGAAGAAAAGAAGCGACAGAAATGGACGGAGGTTGGTTTGGTATGAGTTTTGATTCAGCCTCAGTTTGTTTCTTGGTTTTTTACAAATTTTAAACCTTCATACAGTCTTCGCTTCATTCTGTGAGTTAATGCTACAGTAAAACAGTCCTCTGAAGTCCTGGACCTCCTGTTGGTCCCTCGAGAGTCTCCCCTTGACCTCTCACTGCCTCTGAAGCGACTGAGCATCTCTTTGCCAAATAATCTACTGAGCGTCTCTGCTGTCGCTTTACTCCTGGAAATCAGAAGATTTTATCAGCAAATCAGACGAGAAAATCTTCTGGTCAGTCAGAGCCTAAAAGCGCTGGCTGTGGTTATATGGGTTTTATCTTTTGAAACTTGACGTCTGATACGAACTCCATGTAAACTCAGCCAGTTTTAACCAACCTCAGGAAGCCTCTGGTGACTGCCGCTGCCAGCTGGAAAGAGCATGAGCATGAAAATATCTACAGTGTGAATCAGGAGGCATGCTGCGAAACTGAGGCATTTCTACCACTTTCTAAAACTAGTCACACAAAGATCTGTTGGACTGAATTAGACCGGTCTGGGTTAGGTCTGATACACGTTTGACAGTGAAGAAATAAAACGTGATAATGAGCATTTTATTGAAGTAAATCAGAAATGGTGTAATACAGAAATAAAACTACAAATTTAGAAGCAGGAATGTAGAAATATTTATTTCTTCTTTCTTGGTTTAGGCCGTATTTAAAAGTCCATCATTGTGCGACCAGCTGCAGGTAAAAAGGAACTCAAAACTTTTCAGGTTTAAATTCTGATCCACAGATCCTAAAGTTAACTACGACATAAAGAAGAGGAAAATTCTGTTTTTGTACAACCTGGGTTCTGTCTTTGGGCCTCATTTCTTTCATTATGGTAAAAATGTGTTAAATGTTTTCATAACTGATGGTTAACAATGGAAAAAAAATACAAAAATTAAAACCTGGTTGTAAAAAAACAAAGGTGAACTAATTTAAAATTAATGTTAATTAGTAAATGGTGATGCAGCCATTTAGCTAACTGCTACTCAAAGCTAAGCTAACACATACAGAACTCATTCATCCAGTAACAGATCTACATCCCGGTCTTTATGGGGGAAGGGGTCAGAAGACGCACAGGTGAGGGTCGGGGGTCAACAGGAAGTGGAACACTCTGGATCTGGTTCATTCAGGAAGTTTAAGGAGGATTTACTGTACTGAACAGCCACAGCAGGAAGACAAATACTGGCGCTACCTTAAAATGCTGCTAAACATGAAACGACTGGAGCCTCGTTCTGACGGCCAGATTCAGAAAATGAACATGAATGAACGTTAGGTTAAACTCTGAGTCAAAACCTACAAGTCCCAAGTCAAGACCAGCAAGTCCCACATCAATACCAACAAGTCCCAAATCAAACATTCTCACTGGTCTCCAAATCAAGTCACAAATCAAGACCAACAAGACCAAGATCAATCCCCTAAGTCAACAAGTCAAAAGTCAGAGGTACTTGATGATCCCCAATTTCAGAGAAACAAGTCCCTAAGTCAACTTCAAGTCAAGATCAAGTCACAAGTCAAGAGAGATACATCCCGAGTCAAGAGGCTTGAAGACAAACAAGTCCTAGGTGAAGACAAGTTGTTGGTCCCCAAACCAAAGTCCAGAGTCAGCACCAACAAGTCCCAAATCAAGTCCAAGGGAAGTCACAAGTCATTGGTCTTTTTTTGCTTTCATCAAGTCGAGTTTCAAATTTATGATTCAAGTCCAGATCTCTGTTTTGAGGAAATCTGAAGCATTTTAGTTTTAGTTTTCTGAGAGATAAAACCCTTAAGAAAATGTATCTGGTAATGAGGTGATGTTTGAGAAATCTGGCCAACAGAACGAAGCCGCGAACATCTTAATGTGATCACGATACCTTAATGAATGTGGTAACAGAATCAGAAGATCAAAGGAGGGTCAGAAGAAAACCTGCAGGTGGAAATAGACACCACACACCAGACCTTGCCAGAGTTGGGGGATAGAAAGCTTTAAGACAGAGAAGACCCTGAAAAGACCTACAGCTTCCAGACACAAACACTCTGCAGCAAACAGAGATGAGATAACAAGACCAAACTCTAATATAGGTCTCAGAGTCCAGCAGGTGTCAGGGGTCAAACTAGTCTAAACCTCTGAGGTAATACACTCAGGCACTTAAGGCAGACTTCTCCACATTACAGTTAAAGTAAAATTCAAAGTGGTAGCTGCACTCGATGGTTGTGGTTAAGTTGAATCCACTGATGTCAAATGCAGTTTTTAAGGATATTTTTTGTTAAAATACAGTCATTCTGTAAAAGACCATGTTTTCTCTTTCACTATACTACAGATAAGAAGATTGCTAGCACAGAGTTCGATTAAACCACACATCTGTTGATTATTCAATAAAATTATCTGACTATCAATCTAGATTTTAAAGTGGGACAATTATTATCAAAATATATTGGTCCTGACATCTCTAATTTCCTTCCTGGTGGAGATGAACTTTGTGAAATGACCGTGATTAGAACTTAAATTATTAAAGGAAAGAATCCGAGGACACGATTTAGTGATTCTCAAGGTTCAGACGTTGTTATTCTGCTTTTGATAGAAAATGTTTGTTTGAGCTCATCTGTTTGCTGTTACTCATGTTTGTCTGATGAATCAGTCGGCTGGAAGCTCAGATTAAATCCACAAAACATGATCTAGTAATATCCAATAACCTACTCACTGTGTGAAACTCTTTAAAATGGTCTTAAATCCAGGAAAGTCTTCTTAGGACTAATGGACATGCAGACAGAATTATTTCTCAAAGCTAATGAACTGTCTGTAAACTCATCAATAGCCATAAATCTATCTCTGGAGTTCAACCAATTTGATTAATTCCCCAAACAAAACCTCACAGGATGAAGAAAATTATCAAAGGAAAGCAAGAAAACAAGTTGCAGATCCAGAGGAAAACACAAAGACTATCAGAGCTGCAGAGTCAGTTTAGGTTTAAAGTAGTTTTTGTGTCGGTGGCGTCATGTACAAGCGGCGACACCCACCTCCAGCGCAGCCTTCTGAACGGTAACCTGACTGTAGACTCGAGCTCCGTCGTCGGGACAAACCGTCTTCAGCTCCTCTTTGTTGAGGGAAAACAGCTGAGCTCCGGTCAGGACACCAAGGCTGGTGATGGTGCTGCAAACAGGAAATACTGATATATAAACACCTGGACAGGTATGACAGGTATCACAGGTATCAGGAGAGAAGGTTTTTATTTTTCTGGCTCCAAATGTACAACTTTGTCAGCAAAGTTTTTGACACGTTTGAACAGAGACTCACACTGGGCTGAAGCCTTTGGCTTCTAACCAGGCTTTGACCTCGTCAGGTGAGGAGTCGTAGGTGATGCTGCTGGATGGGAGGCTGCTGCTGCGAGAGGGAACCTGAAACTTCTTCTGAGCGCTGCGACCCAACGTCAGTCGGTGCATCAGCTCATCCTGGACCTCCTCCATGTTGGATTTCCTTCCTGCAGAGAGGAATACAACGAACATGAACAGGTCAGATCTGTCTCTGAATCATTCCAAGAAAAAACTCTACAAAAAATAAAACTTTAAAGACTCAAATAAAAAAAATGACTTGATAAAAAGACATTTTTCTGCTGTTAGTTGACTCACGGTTGACAGGTGCAGGTTTCTGGTTGCTGTGGTCTCTCATGGCGACGCTGCCATTGTCGCTGGACGTGTTGCTGTTCTGGCGGCTGACCGTGTTGCTGCTGCTGGCGGCGGCTGGTTTGGCGGGCTCAGCGGCCGGAGGAGGCAGCGGTGGCGTGGGGAGCCTGGCAGGGGCCGGAGGTGGTGATGTGGGGGCTGGAGGCATCGGAGTCGCTGCCGGTTTACTGGGGACGTACTGGGGATCCGTCCTGGTCGTCTGTTTCTGAGAAAGGACAGGTTTTTATTTAGAGTGAGATGAACAGGGCAGACTGTGGGACACACACAGATTCTGTTCATTCTCTGTTCAAAAGAGTTACTGTCCAAAAAGTCTGCACTACAGTTGGTCACCTGTAACACAGGTCCTGATGTTGATTGCATGAACACTGAATATTAACTCTCAGACTTATTTCTTGCACGTGCTGCGTGAGCATCAACGTGCCACACACATTCACAACAGAAACAGTCTCAAAACTTTTTGATCGCACCTGGTATATGAAGTTTTATTTCTAAAGTCGTGTTTGTTTTTACCTCATTCAACTCTCCCAGTAATTGCTGCCGACATGAAAAAAGAACATAGTAAATAGACATAGTGATGATGAGACGATAAAACAAATTCACAACACTACAAACTCACCGCAGGGAGATCTACAAAACCTACTGTGGTAATATCGTCTACACTGGATCTATTATTTAACTAAATTTATTGATCAAAACCTAGAAAAACACTTTAAGGAACAGTCTTTGTTGGTTCTGGAGGGAAAATGTGAGACTGTTCCTTTAAGATCCACAGCAAACTACAACCACTCTGTCTTCGTCCTACCTTAAACAACTCAAACTCCTTCTTTGGCATCATAAGCTTTAGTCATCAGAAACAAAAACACATGAACAGAGATAAGACGATGATTTCATGGAAAAGAATCAGACGTTAAATAAACAACAAACACTGAGCTACAGTTAGCATTAGCGTTAGCCTGACCTGCTAACGTCTCCTACCTGTATGGTGTGGCTGTAGATGGGCTCTCCGCGGCCGGTGATGTCCACGGCTTTGGTGATGTCCAGGATGTTGTTTGGCACGTAGCCCGACGCCCCGCAGCCGTTACGAACCTTCCACCATTGCTTCCTGTCGTCCAGAACCTGACAGACGAGTGTCAGGGACAATTAGACAATTGTAAAGGTCAAGTTTGAACCTGAGGTTAGGATTTAATTTACATGAAAATATAAAATACGTCAATTAAAACTGAAGTTAATAAATTAAAGAAGTTCCTTTACCTCAACGACCTCGTCTTTGAGAACAGACAGCTCCGTGTTGTTTCTCGCCACAAAGTCATATTTTGATTTGGCAAACATTTTTGGTTGGCCTCTGGTGTCGGCATCAAAACTTCTGAAAATATATAAACAGGACTGATTACAGAGAAAACACTAAGTGCAGCAGGTATCATGGAGGAAAATTATTTATTGGTTTAACTCAACAAATTATTAAATTAAGAAAACAGTTTTACTTCAACAGCTAAATTTATTGTTTTTCCTCCATGATAACATCCACACCTTACTCTATAAACAAAAACTGAATCTTTATTTACAAACACAAACAAATACAACACACATTAAACAAAAAGCACACACCTAGTGAACAGATCCATGTAACAGGGAAACATAAATTTATAATAATTTATGATCAACTAAAGACCAAAATAAAACGGGGATGAACGGGAGCTACTCGAACGTTAACTGCTGTTTCAGCCGTGGAGAAGAGTCCCAACTTTATATCAGATACTGAAACTGGAAAATAGAATCTGAAGAAGATTTGATTCAGGAAGGAAAATTCAGTTTTTAAAGATTTCAGAAGAGAAATATAACAACAAGAGAAAAAGAGTCAGAGGAGACGTTCAAAGAAATTCAGTTTTAGTTTGGATCAGAAAAAGAAAAAAAACCAAAATCACCAGAGAATAAAACCCAGAATAAAGAGATTATAGTAAATAAAACATGTTAAAGTTTAAAAGAGGAATTACAGAAATTTGAAGGAAGAGTTTTATGGAAGATGAAGCATGCCTCATTCAACTCAATAATATGAATAAAGACTGAAATAAATACATGAATGAATAAGTAAATATTATATATAAAGTAATAAATACTATCTAATGAACTTATAAAAACTTTAACTTTTTTAACCTAAAAATCAAGAAAAAAAAAGTCATAATTTAAAAGTCATAATTTGGTATCAAGTTGCTTATAAAATTAAAATTAACTTCTGTCCTATCTTCTACAAAGTGAACTGTCAATTAACTTTTTTAATTGTAATTTAGTTTGACATAATTTGACTTAATTTCATGCTTTTGAGTTATTATTATCATACATAAATAAATGTTACTTAATTTATGCTCTATATTTAAGACCAAAATAAATGAAGAGATGTATAAATACAGAAAAAAGTAATGGTAGAATTTATTTAGATATTTATTCTTTATTCTGATATATTTAATTCAGCCTTTGTTTGTACAGTATGTCTGTACTGTCTGTATTTATGTCTGTATTATTAGATGAATGAGTCATGTTTGATCTTCCGTAACTACAGTGGACAGTAAAGTGGGACCAGTTCTCCAGGGCGTTGAGTCGTGACCTCGGAGTTACCGGTCTACACGGCGGCTGACGGCGTGTTTAAAAGCAGCCACGGCCGTGTCCTGATCCAGGATCTGCATGCGTTTGTAGGAGGTGTTGGAGAAGGCGTACCCATCTGCAGGAGGGAACCTCTGCACCGCCGACTGCAACACAAACACAACAGTCAACAAATGTCTACACACTCAGCTAACGCCTGGTGGTACAGAGGTGAACCTGGACCCTGACCTCCTCGGCCAGTCTGATCTTCAGCTCCTCTTGTCTCTGGATCTCGGCGTTGGCGAGACTCTCGGCCAGATGAGCCAGCTCCTGCTCTCGACTTGGAGCCGTCGCCGCCGTCAGCACCGCCGGAGGCTCCCAGCCGTCACGAAACCTCAGCGGACAGGGAGGGAAGTAATGATCCTTCGGCCACTCCAACCTGGAGACACAGTACATGTGATTTCTGGTTCCCTGTTTTTCTTCTTCTCTTTGTTTCTTGTTGTGTTGAGTTTGTCTCTTTTCTTTTCTGAATATTTGTTTGTTCTGTTTCACGTCTCGTCGTCTCACCTGCATTTGGTCCATCCGTCTCCCAGGGCGACCCACAGGTGTCTCTCCTCTGCTGTCCCTGAGGAGTGGAGGAAGTCGATGGCCTCTCTGGTCAGCAGAGGAACCATGACGCTACGAGCCAGATCCACGCTGCCGGACGCCTGGATCACCTGAGGACGACACGGATACCTGTACATGCAGAGGCTGATTTATACTTTAAACTCCTGTGTGTTATTACAGAGAGCTGTGTCTCACCATCCTGAGAGGAGTGAAGAGGAAGTGAACCAGATCCACGGCGCTGGGGTTCTGGATGTGGTCCCTCAGTTTCCCCTGCAGAGCAGATCAGGAAACACACCTCATCATACAGGTGTAAATAATAAACACATCTGTAAACAGGTGCTGGAGACGCTCGTACCAGCTGGTTGAAGGCGTGTTTGAACTTCTGCAGACAGTCGACGAACTCGTCCTCACCAGGAGGTTTGGAGCGCAGAGTCAGGACGCCCTCTGGTGGACGGAGGAGGAAACACTCATCACACATGAAGAAAAACGTTATGTTTGACGCACAAAAAAATTCTGTGTAAACTGTGTAACTTTTAAAAGCCTAAGATTAATTAATTTAATGCCTTTTAAGACTTTTGAAGGATCAACAGAAACCCTGAGTATCCACTTATACCTGTACATTACACCTGTTTGTTATCATCAGTCTGATCCTGCAGTGTGCGAAGGTTTTAGGCTGTAGATGGTTGTAGATTTGGATGCAGGAAATATAAACACAAAAGATTTAATGCAGCAAAATCCCTCACCTCCTGGACCTTTCTTCTTCCCTTTCTTGGACTTCTTCCTCCTGGAGAGCTCGTTAAAAGCCTCGGCTGCCTTCTGAAGTTTGGTGACGAAGAACTCGATGTCGTCCAGGATGTGGTTCAGGATTTGCTGCAAAAATAAAAAAAGGTTTCTAACAACCTGTGATAAAAACAGAAATGATAAACCTTTTCCTCAGAGAACATTCAGAGGTTTAAATGCTTCATTTCACCTTCAGCTTTGTCCTTATCGTGACATTTGTTCAGCACTGATTCACTGACTTTAATGATTAAACCTAAACTAACAGAGCAGAGATCAGTTCTGCCTCGGCTCTCGTGTTTTCCTTTATGTAAGCAGATTCCAAACAGATTACACTGAAATAAAACAACCTTCTTCAATCAGCTTAAATCTTTGATCTATTGTCCCGTGAACCTGAACGACCTCAGCTCGACCAGCTGCTCTTAGATCAGCCAACAGCGAACTCACCACGTCTCTGTCCACTCTGGCTGCCGTCATCTCCACCGGCCCGTCGTCCTCCGAGATCTGTCGCTGCCTCTCATCTGACACAAACAACCAATCACATCTGAGGGTTTACTACAGATTTAACATCCAGCTCAGTGAGTTTAATAAGAGTTCAGACATGAAGCAGAGTCTGGAGTTAGACTCTAACTTTCAAAACAAACAAATGACACCAGTGTCGGTTAGACTGGTTCAAAAGCTCGATTCACAACACAAATAAAGTGCGTCTGACTCTTCATCTGTTTAAAAATCGTATTTGTATTTAAACATTAAAACCAGATGGAAACAGAGGAGAAAGTCGTCTGTTGCCACTTTAATCTAAGTTTAACATCAATCCCTGCTGATTATTTTGGATTGTTTCCTGTGTAGTGACATCACTCACAGTCCTGCTGCTCATTGGTCCAGGCCGACCAGGCGGCCGCTCGGCTCTTTACGTCCACCTGGTCTGATGGTGCCGGGGGTTCGGGAGCTGGAGCGGGAGGGGGAGGGGGGATGATCCCGTCACTCTTCAGGATCATCCTGCAGACAGGTGGACAGGTGGATCAGCCAATACCTAGTGTTTGATAAAACCTTTACAGGGTCTGAGGATCAGTTCTTACTTCAGAGTCTCAGGTCTTTTCTTCACTTTGCCTCCTTTGGCATCGATGATGGCACTTTCTATGTCTGCGTGGATCAGATTCGCCTGACGAGAAGTCAACACACAAAAACACGTTAAAACCATTTTCACACATGAAATCTGAGACACCTGCGGCTTCATTTATCTGAATCAAACACAGGTTTCTGTTTCATAAATGTTCCTGAAGAGCTTTATTCTCTTTTCTATATAAACACCTAATGTTGTCAGTGGTGGTGTACCACAGGGCTCTATACTGGGTCCTTTATTATTTACATTAAATCTAAAGTAGGACCACAACAAATGATTGTTTTCATTAACCTGTTAATGGTTTGGTCTATAAATTATAAATCAGTCACAAACCCAAAGATATTCAGTACCAGACTCCATTGACAAAAACAGGGATTTTACCGAGCAGAACACAGGAGCTGCTGAAATACCACTGCCTCCGTCTGTCAGTGTGTTTCGGTAACTGTGTGGTACTTTTACTCATGTAAAGTATCTGATTACTTCTTCCACCACTGAAAGTCCCACAGTAACACAAACACACTAACAGATGGAGGCAGTGGTATTCCAGCAGCTCCCAGTAAAATTCCTGTTTTTGTCAGTGGAGTCTGGTAGTGATATATAGTGATGTTTCTTACTCTTTAATAAAAATGTCTGTCAGTCATTTACACGCCAAGTAAGAGGTAAACTGTCGACCTGGACTGTGTTTGATGTTAACAAACCTGTGATAATTGGAGTCAACATTTAATCAGCTGTTCTGCTTTAAGGTCATTTTATCTTATTAAATCTTATCACGTAAAAGAACCAATCAGAGGCGGTCTACCTTGATGTCGTCACACTGGAACAGGTGGAGGTCTGGTTTAGTCTGACCCGACTCTTTACACACCAGAGCCAGGATGGAGTCGTAGCTGCAGGCGTTCATCACGGCCTGGCAATGCTGGATCGTCCCGACGGGGAAATTCTCCAACTCGTTCTGAAAAAAACAAACAACGTCAGAGAGAAATTCGCTCATCAGCACCTGTTTAAACCTGAACCCTCAGGTGAGTCTCACCTTGGTCTCCTGGTCGATGAGGCTGACGGTCTTCTCCTCCACCTGCAGCAACATCTCCTGAGTCCAGACTTTCCCTTTAGCGTCCAGCAGGCGGAGACGTCTGATCCCATCGTCCACCGTGATCATCCCGTCTTTACGGTCCAACACGAACGTGGTCAGGTGCTGAATGTCAGGAAAAAACAGCTGAATAAAGACCAGAGAACCAGCTGCTCTGTGTTATTTTCCATGTGAATCCAGTTCTCTTGTCTTAAAATCAAAGTTAAAGGACGATTAATATAGAAATATGGGCGTAAGCGGCAGTTGGCGGGTTCTAACCCTTTATTAGATTAAAGCCGCAACCAAGCAAGGAGCAGGTTTCAGGCAAAGTTTAGTTCTGTTTTAAGACTGAGATCCTCCCAGTTTGTGGCATTTGTATCGCCCCCTACAGGTGGAGGTCAAATGCTTTGGTAGACCTATTCCAAATCACAAACCAAACACGTTCCCAGATTTTCGATGATTGGACGGTTAACGAGTCATGGCCAATATTCCCCGAGCCCGGCCTCTTGTGAAGACATCTTCGTCGACTGCGGCCATGTTTTTTGACCGACCTGACACGGTGTTGAAGAAGTTCTATTCATTTTTTACATTATGCTAATTAGCAAAAAAAACAATCACAGCAGACTTTTATGGTCTTCGGTGTGAGGGGCGTGGCCTTTCAAGAATCAACTCTGATTACAGTGCCACCTTCTGGCCGATTGGGCTCATGTTATATTGGAACATGAGTTATTGGGCCAAGTTTCATCTTTCTAGCTCGTTCCAGCTCACAGAAATTTGAGCCACAGCAGAAGACAAATAATAATAAACAGGGTAAATCATGTTCAACTCTTCAGTTAAATACACTGCAGAATTTAACGTCTCACCTCCACATGATACTGCGACGTGTCCGTCAGGCTGTTGATGCTGTTTTTGGTGTAATGTTTCCTTTGTTCTGATGAAGAATGGAGAGCAGAGAATTAACTCTTCATCATAAACGCACCAGAGTCCCAGCAGGAACCTGTCGAATCTTCTCAACCATCAAAGGTTCAGATCAGGTGAAGGTTTGATGGTGAAAATTATTTACTGATAATTGATTCAATCAGACTTGTGTTGTTTCCTGGAGGGACTGACAAACTTTACATTTACATTTCACAGAGAAATACAAAACACTCACATGAAACCAGCTGGAAAACAAATTTAAGTCAACAGAAAAGTGATTCTGCGAAACTTAAATTCAAAATTATATAAAGTCCAACTGAAGCAGCAAAACCCATCTGTTCCTGCAGAATCCAAATCTGTTTAATATTGTTTTCTTATTGAAAAAGAGAAACTTTAACTTTCTTTTCTCTGCTGTTTTTATTTTGGCAAGTTTCTTTATGTTCAGTTTGTTTTGCTGTTGTAGGAACAATAACAACAAACCTCTTCGTGTGTAAACTGATTCAGACATTTCCAGGTAATATTTGAAGCCAGTTTACCTCATAAACGCCATCAACAGGTGAACTTTATCTACACAATGACACGTAGCATCCACCTGGACAGATCAGTGTACACGTGTGTTAAATGTTGTGTATATAAATGTAAATATCTGACACAGGAGCTGCACAACGCTGCAAGAACACATGAAGTTTAGTTTCAGTTTGACTTTAAATGAGACGTCAGGGGTTTCAGTTTCTGGGGTCAGTTCATCAGGAGGACAGGTGTGGGCGGGGCAGGCGGGTGTGGGCGGGGCAGGCAGGTGTGGGCGGGGCAGTGGACACAGACAGGGTTTATTTGAACTTACTGAGACTCTGTGAAAAGAAGCTGCGATTCCATTTGTCCGAGGAAACATTAAAGTGACCTACGTGATCAGATCCACTCATTATTACTTAGTTCTATTTATTTAGTTCATTTAATGATTTGGAGGATTAGTTTGAGATAAAATTAATGAACCTGCAGCTTCAGTTTGTTTTAAATTTATTGTCACTAACGTTAGAGAATCAGCAGAAAGACAAATATTATATATTATATATTCACACACACAAACTTTGACACATCAGAAGCACTGTGGTCAATACTGGAATAAACCTTAAATTATTAATAGAAATTCAAAATGTACCATTGGCCAGTATCGTTACCACACACAGGTCAAACCTTAAAGAAAACCGGGTCTTATTTTGGTAGGACTGGACATTACTTCCTGTCAGTTACCATAAGGTTTAAATGAAGACTGAGCTCAGACTCAGGACAGTTTAAACTTTATTTATAATGAAGCTGAGATTTTAATTTGACGTCCAAAGATCAAATAAAGACCCAGTTTGTTCAAACACACACAGACACACACTCGTCTCACTCTGACTTTTCTTTTTATGTTTAGACGACGATCGAAGGAAATAAATCTCATCTGATCCTGTTCACGTGGATGAAGGAGACACAGCGGATCAGTGAGGACAGTTTCTAACAGTCTTCTTTAACATCAGAGAAACCAGACGTGAACTCACCGTACAGAGCTTTGGCACTGGACTTGGCTTTATGTTTAGGAGGCTCAGGAGACTGAGAGTCATGGCCACTTCAACAGAGAGAGAAACACACTGTTAGTACGTCAGAGGAAAACACACGTCCACAGATATTTCATTTACTTCAGCTCCTGTTGGTGACAGTGTGGATCATTCTCATGTGTTTTGGCTTTGGAGAGATTACGAGTCCTGATCTGGCTACGTTACTTTACTGTGGAGAGATTCAGAGTATTAGATAAAATAACTAATGAGCCGCTAATGTCTAATGTTTTAATGTACGGAGGCCAGGAGGGGACAAGAAGGAAAGAAAATCGGAAAGTTGAAAATACTTTTTCGAGCTCTCAAGAAAGTTTCTCAAGATTTTGCAGAAGTTTACAGAGCTCTTGTAAAAGTACATTTTTTAACCTTCATTAATGAAACCTGAGCTGAGAAAAGGACGTTTGTTGTGTAATGTTAAGTTTTTTCTTTTTCTGCTCTTGATTAACCGACTATTGATTGTTAACGTGTTTAACTGATATTTGCAGAACTACTACTCAAACATGATTAAATGTCTGAACAGTTGCTGACTGTTTTCAGCTCCTCTCTCTGTCTGAATGATCCAGTTTTCATTTCAGTGTTTCTGTGACTTCCTGTTCGTCCTCCTGACCTCAGACCAGCGTCACTCGTCGACAGGATGTTTCCTGTTAAAGCGACATGTGAAGTGACAGCAGGCCGTCGTCTGAGCCGACACTTGATATTTTCACACATTCACACTTTTTTATTCAGACTGATGACGACATGAATAATGAATGAGAGTGAATCAGACGTGGTCTTTATGATTATCTGTTTTAATTAAGCCACATGTTCATGAACAGCAGTGATAACTTAAACATTAATTATTTTAAATCAGAGTTTTATTCATTAACTTTCTATAGATTTAGTTTTTTTAGCTCATTGACTCCGGCCTTTAAAACAACGTTTTCTTCTGGATTATAACGATAAACTCGAAGCTGAAGTTGAACCAGATTAAAACTCTTTGTGGGTCATTGACCAGGGTGTCTGATCAGGTCCTGATCAGGTCCGATCTGGTCTCTGTCCACTGACCCGATTGTCGTAGCCGATTAAATAAGTGGATCAATTAGTACGAGAGGAGGGAGAGATCAGGTTTCACCCAGGCCATAGTGTTGGATCAGGACCGACATGATCTGGATCTCATGAGTCCTGGACCTGACCCATCACCCAGACCCAGACCCAGACCCTCCTGCGGGATCCTCCTCAGACTTTAAATGAAAACCTGAGCGACGACATGAAGCTTCTAAGTTTCAGTTTCCATTAAAAATTAACGGCAGGTTTCAGGTTGGATCAGGACTGACATGATCTGGATCTCATGAGTCCTGGACCTGACCCGACGACTCCAGACCCATCTAGACCCCTCCTGTGATCCTCCTCAGACTTTAAAATGAAACCCGGAGCGATCTAGCTACATGAAGCTTCTAAGCCAGTTTCCATTAAAAATTAATTCAGGTTTTCTAGAACCGACTCAGGTGTAGTTTCACACCTGAGTCAAACATCAACATGGAACTGTAATAATCCCTTTAAAACACCTTTAATTAAAGCACAAAAACCTTTAATTTGGCTTTTAATTTGAAAAATAAAACCCATTAAAGACACTTTACTTTCTTTTTTTAGAGAAGATTTTAACAGGTTCATGATTTTTCCCTTAAACATGAATGTGAGATGTTTTTAGGATTATTTTTAGAGTTTTTTGTTAATGCTCTGAAATATGTTCAGCTACAAACTAAAGACATTTTAACAGGTTTATCAGATTTAACAGAAACACAGACAGATTTCATTATAGAAGGTGTTTCTTAAAGAGGTTTTCTGCAGGATTATAGTATTTTTAAAGAGTTAAATCCCTTTGAAATGCACAAAACAACATTACAGATAAACCTTAATTTGTTAAATTAATAGATTATAATATATGTATATATATGTGTATATATATATACACACACATACACACATATATACACTAATAAATCTGGTCTTAAACATGAAACACTTTTATTCTGTTTTATTTTTTATTGTTCTTACTATTAAGAGAGGGTTCAGAGTTTAATGTGAGAGATAAAGTGATGCAGACACTGACTTGATGTGTGAACTGTAGGAGCCAAAGATGCCCGAGGCCAGAGCTGGAGTTTCATATCCGTTCATCCTGCTTCACAGTGGAACGTCTGGAAACAAACACATCAGAGTCATTACACTGAGAAACACTGACACAGGATCAGTTATCAACGTCTGATCACGGACACAAACATGAAGCTCTGCACATACACCTCAGTGACATGGTGACATTGTGGATTTAAAGCCAGCGGCGTTTTCAATCCATTCTGCAGATCAGTGTGAACGAAGATCACAAAGGAAAAACGTCGACAATGTCAACACAACCTGATCAATGTTAACTGACCAATGAACCACGGTGCAGTCGGTCTCTGTGAGGATGAGACCAGGAAACAGCAGAGAGTTTTCACCCGACCACAGACACAACAAAGACTCTGAGTTCTTCACTGAAGGAGAGAATGATGGGAAATGAAGCCACTTTCATATCCATTTAAATATAAAGTGAAGGGTGTGAATACTTTGTGAATCCAGTGTAAATATCCTGACTCCAGTTTTCAGTCCAGGACCTGGAGCTGGTCCTCAGAGAGTCCAATCAGAACAAAGTTCATCCCGTCTCATTAACAAATCATTAAAACCTTCCTGTGGAGCGGCGAGGGGGAAAGTCAAATTAAAACCAGCTTCACACAAAAGAGTCTGGGAGCTGATTCATGAGCAGCTGCTGTATGTACAGTGCCGACACGTCTGATTACTTTTCCCAGGACTCTGTGTTTTATTCGGCCCGCGCTCCATTTTGGACTCGGTAACCATGACGACAACACTGCAGTGATATGTGACGGCCTGCGAGGCGACGCTCGGGGGACAAACAGCCCAGGATCTGTGCAGACCTGTTCCTGGATCTCAGGTGTAAAAAACCTGCAGGAACAATTAAAATCTCTCTGACGGTTCATCAGAGCGGATTCAGAGCTGAGGACGTGTCAGTCTAACACCTGGTGTCTGGACCAATCACAGCCTGCTGACAGCTGCAGGTTATAACAACCAACACATACACGTCCTCATAAACGTCTCATTTCACACAGTGAATCAGTTTATATTTTTAGCAGCAGACAAATCATCAGCTGCTCAAAGAGGAACTCGACCTTTCAACACGTCTGATCGTCCTCCGTTATCATCCTGCACCAGCTGCTCCACACAGCATCCATCCTCCCCGTCAGAACAACAGCTCCACCTGAACTGTCTGCAGCCTTTTGTCGACCAATCACATTCATTAAACCCCCCCCCCACCCCCCCACCGCAGCTCAGGAAATAAACCTGCATTTTTATAGTCTGAGTATTTATAGAAACACTGAACACACACAGGTCAAAGGTCAGATGTTTTATCTCTGTTTGTCCTGGGAGGAGACTCTCTCTACACACACCTTTCATAATGTTCACCTCCACAGTGGACACAGATCCTCAGTCTCAGCTGCCAAACATCATAAAATCTCACCAAAATAAAAGTCTCCACATTAACAGGAACTCAACGTATCAGCCTCAGACACCAGAACAGATCAGGGTCAGGTCAGGAAACATGAAGTTCATCCTCCACAACAATCACAAACAACACACGACCTCCAGGACTGACGTCAGTTCTTCACTGAGAAACACAGACCTGAACCTTCTGCAGAGCGGCCATCTTTAATCTGAACCTGTAACTGCAGCTCAGAGAAACCTCAGTTGCCGTGACAACGCCAAACAGCTGACTGTGCGTTTTTTTGCGTGACAGCTGAGGCGAGGCAGGCTGTGAGCTGTTTCCAAGGCGACACAGACCCTCCGCCATCTGTGGCGAGGCGAGGCGAGAGGCAGACTGCAGATCAGTGTTTAAACACACCGAGCAGCTGTTGACTGAGGCTGAAGTTTAATATCTGACGGAGGTGAAGAGGAGGTGGAGTCGACTCAGCCAACACTTCCTGTTCAGGTCAGTTCACACAAACACACCGATGCTGATTTAACCAGGAGCAAACTGAGGAAATGATTCAATCTGTGAAACTCTGCAAGAAAAACATCAGATCCTCACTTTTAAGAAGCCAGAAACAGATAAAGTCAGAATTAAGGCTTTAATTCAGACTTTAAATTATTTTCTCACCCTGTTCTAAATCAGTTCTCTAAAAAATCTGTCAAATTCTCCTGTCCTTAACTTTAATTTCAGATTATCTGTGAGATTTTGAGCAATTTTTTGTGATTTTTCTCAGAGAAAAAAGTTTTAAAAAACACTTGAGTCTGATTTTAATCCTAGAATAACTCTGATTCTTTGATTAATCTCAGATTAAAATTTGATTTATGTCTTTAATCAGTTAAACTTAAGGCCAAAGAACTCTGAGTTCAGATTATTGGGTCAAATTAAGGTGATATTTTAAATTATCTCAGATGAAACACAGAATTATATCTTTAATCTGATATTTTCTAACTTCTGAACTCTGATTTTAAAATCCAGACGACCACTTTCATAAAATTATTCCCAAAAATTGACCAATAAGGTCAAAACTCTGATGATCCTGACTCTGACTTTAAATGAATAATCTGAGATTAAAGTGAAATTAATCTGAAACTTTTCTTCATGTGCCACTGAAGTATTTTCTTTTAAAAATGACTGTTTGTATAACTGGGTCGTAGCTGCTGCTCCCTCCAGTCAAATAACCAACACGTCACACCTGCGTATAAAGACCAATGATTGTGGTTGACAGAGACACGCCCACCTGACCAGGTAAGAACCATGTGACCTCAGCATATACAAACACTGACCTGACATTAAAAAGCAGAAGGTGTGGTGACAGTAAACATTCAATAAAAGTCAATAAAAAAACAAATCGAGTTTGTATTTATTTCCTCCAAAAATTATTAAATAATGTGCAGGTGTGTCCAGCTCACCTGAAACCTCCACACTTCCTGGTTCATTAATCATTAGTGTGTGTTTTATCTAATCAGAGTAACGACAGTCAGCTCAGTGTTTCTGCTCTGTTTGATGTGAGACTAAATAAAACTGTTAAAGTCTAACTGCTGCTCAAACACACGGTTAATGAGTCACTGAAGAGGAACGGCTGCCGCTTGTTACCTGACCTTTGACCTCCGTCACTTTATCACATTTTTCAGTGAGAAAACTCAGTAAACAGTCAGAATTAGTAGAGTTGACTAGAGTCAGATCGATCCTGAGTCGCTGTGCTGAGCTGCGTTCATGGTCTCAGACTGAGCAGGATCACAACGTCCACAGACCTGAGCTGAGCGCTGACTGATCAGAGGAAGGACACGAGTTCAACTGTGAAACGTTACATGAACGTTCAGGTCAACTCTGATTCTGCAGAAAGTTTGAAGTTAATAACTTCTGTCTGTCTGTGAAACGTTCAGGGGGCATCTGTAAATTACAGCTACTGTCCATCCAGAATAAAACACAACCCTGGAGTTTTCAAACTAAAACGGGGGGAGGGGTTGATTGTCCACAGGTACATCACGACCAGACACCTGAACACCTGAACATCACACACTGTTCTCAGATTAATGTTTCACACAGACGAGCTGTTAAAATAAAGTTTACAGTGGGTTTAAAATGTCGTCTCAAAGCAGCAGAGTCAGTGTCCAACAGAGGAAAGTAAAGAGGATTGGTAAGAAGATTTACAACACACACACACACACACACACACACACACACACACACACAGAAACCTAATCCCCACCTTCCTCCTCCTGAATAAAGGAGACCAGGAAACCACAGAACCTTTCAACATGTGAAGACGTCAGAGTCTGGAAAAGGCAAAAAAACTAAGAATTTAGTAAAAATTATTTTCTGAAATAACGGCCACGACTCCTCCAACAATTATCTCCATCCTGGAACAGACATATAATCCAAAAATATGTCTATAATCTCAGATTAATGAATTAAAACTCGAGGTAAAGTCAGAATTATGTCTTTAATTCAGACTTAAAAGGCAGAATTCTGTGAATTTTGTAAATATTATTTTCTCACACTGTCCTGATTTAAATCCCAAAATAACTTTAATTTCAGATTATCTGTAGAATTTTGAATAATTCTTGCTTGATTTTTCTCAGAGAATCAAGTAAAAAACAAACTGCATAATAACAATAACTTTCATTCTTTTATTTCACAATTCTGAGTTTATTTATGAATTTAATTTCAGATTAAAATCATTTACGTCTTTAATCAGTTAAACTAAAGGCCAGTACAGTGAGTGATATTTTTTGATTAAATGATCTCAGATTAAATACAGACTTATCTCTTTACAAACTTCTGAATTCTGATGTTAATCTGAAACTTCTACTATTCTGACTTCTTGATGTGGCACTAAAGTACGGAGGCTGAGAGCTCAACTCACTGCAGTTTAAGAAAACACAGGCAAACACACAAAACACAAGCAAATTAAAGAAAACATCTTCATCAGTCCGACGACTCATGAGCTGCAAATAAACACAACCAAACACCCAGACAACTTTTTAGTGTCTCCTGGAAACACCTCTGCTGCCGTCTGTGCTCCCTGCAGCACATTCGTCTGTTTGGTTGTGTCGTGACTGATGAAGAGGTTTTCTTTAATTTGCTTGTGTTTTGTGTTTCTGATTGTGTTTTCTTTAGCAGCTCGGCCTCTGTGTTAATCCTCCTCCTCCTCAGTTTGTTCTGCAGGTCCAACCTCACAGTTTAAAACACATATAGGCCACACTGTTCCTCCTCTGCTGTACATGTGTAGCAGGAACCTGCAGCAGACCTGGGAGGACCGTGTGGAGACCTCTGTTCTGGTTTTGGTTTAATGATCGTATGAAACGTGTGAGCTGTGATAATGAGTGTGAGAGAATGAGAGCAGCCTCTGCTGAGTGTGGATTGATTAATTGTCCTTTGATCGAGGCCACGCTGCTCTGCAGGGAGCTGATTCTCATTTATCTGTAACCTACATACTGGATCAACTCTACTGTACAGAGATCCTCCTCCTGCTGCTGCTGAGTCTGTTCGACTGTTAAATCTCAAAATAAAAAGCAAATAAAACTATGAGATGAGACGGTAAATACAATCAGATTAAAGAAACAAACTAACATAAACGTAAAAACTGCAACAATGGAAAGTTTCCTAACTGAATGAATTATAATATATTCAACAATTTGCAAAAGAATATTAAAAATAAACTTAAATGCAAAATATCAAGTTTAGTTTTGTTGATTTCAAATAAAAAATTGAGGCTATTTAGAGAATTGTAAAAGTTGTTAAATGGTATTTCCAGTGTTTGTGCTAAGCTAAAATAAAAGTCTTCTGGTCTTTATGCTAAAATAACAGTTTCCCCGTTTTACAGTCTTTATGCTAAGCTAGGCTAACAGTTCCCTTCTGCCTCCAGGTTTAAGCTAAGCTAGGTTAACACTTTCCCCTGTTTAAAGTCTTTATGCTAAGCTAGGCTAACAGTTCCCCCCCTTTATCTCCCTGTATGAGGGGAAACAGGATTAGTAACCAAACTGGTTTATTGCCGATTACGTCACGTCTCCACTGGAAAGTGTCATGAGGTCTATTACAGCTGCTGAGTTTGATTAATCCAGATTACAGACAGAGTTTCATCACCTCTGGCTGTGTTTAATCCATCGACTCGGACTCTGGTTATTGACTCTAATCCTGCAGCTCTGACACTGGACTCAGCAACACATGTTCACAATCTGACCTGAGCTCAGCCTGAAAACTACAAACACTGTTTCAGCCTGTCAGTCATAAAGAGACTGCAGATTAAAGAAGGCTAATAATAATCCATAATAATCCTGACAGTGCTGAGGGAAACGGCCACTTTAATTCCTCTGAGTGACGAATGGAGGGAAGATTTAAACACAATGACCATCATGTAAATTAACTGAAGAAGCAGAGGGAGGGAAAACAATCTTAACCTGTCGTTAAAACAGGTGAAGCTGGATAAAGTCACAGAATATCAGACTGACAGCAGAGAAACTTTTTAGACACATTACTTTTAGAAATATAAACAGAAATAAAAAATAATCCAGAGTCACTGTTTCTACTGAGACTCGAAGCTCAATGAGGAAAACCAAACCAGGAATTATCTGATAAACAACACATGTACAGGAGCAAGCAGACATCTAACCACCTCTGAGGAGGTTTACCAGAACAAATCAAAAGTTAAATGACACATGAAGAAGAAAAACCAAAACTACAACATAAAGACAGGCAGACAGAGAGAGGAGCTGCAGACTGAACTCAGAAGAATATTTTGGTTGTTGGTTTAATATTTATGGTTTATGTACCAACATTTATTTTATTGGTTTTACGTAAGTTGTGTTACTTTTGTTACATGTGTTTTAAGTTATGACCAGTTGTAGATGTTTCCCTGTTTTCAGTCTCATGTTAAGCTAGGCTAACAGTTTCCCCAGTTTCCTCTTATGCTAAGCTAGGCTAACAGTTTCCCAGTTTATCTTTTATGCTAAGCTAGGCTAACAGTTTCCCCATGTTTGGAACTCTTATGTATTGACACAGAGGAGGAAGGTGATGAAATGGCGTCTGTGATATCCTCCACACTCCAGGTTTGAGTTTAACCCTCAGCGGTGGAAAACGACCTCCTGAGTTTTGCCTTAGACTGATAATGCTCTTTAGAATGAAGTGAGCATCAGGGAACCGTTTAGCCTTTTCTATGATTAACTCCATTTTTTCCGGGTCGGGTCCTAGAGCATCTGCTGTCACTGGGACTGAAGAGAGAATCTCATCAGCTAAACTAAAAATACTCTAACAACGACCAGCTGCGTCACTCGACCTCGACTCCGCCCACACACAGCCACCTCTCTACAGGTGTATGAACAGAGTGAACACATCATGACCTCACTTTTATCCTCTGAACATTGTCTTGTTGCCACGAGAATAACCTGAACAATCATGAAATTGGATGGTGAATGGTTTCCAGACTTTTTCTTTACCCTGAGTTTTGCTCACAGCCACTTCAAATAAAAGCCTCCCACTGGTTCTGGCGGCACAATGTGAGCGGAACAGGAAATGTTCGATTTCCATCAATAACGAATTAACACCTGAGGGCGGTGTTTCTTCTCCTCAATCTCCTCAGCTAAATGCTGCTCTCTGACCGAGCTTTTATTCTGAAAAGACTGAACCAGACAGAAAATGTGTCCTGAAGCAAAACCAGAAGGGAGCAAAGAGCTCAACAGCTGGTTTGGTCTCTGCTCAGACCCAGCAAATACAAAAACACAGAAAGCGACAGGGAAGCTGAGCCGGTGTCATCAGAGCTACGTCAGGTTAAACCTAGTCGAAACTGGACTAAATACTCTGGGGGGGTCCTGCCTCCAGACCCAGAGACCTGAGACCAGAGACCAGATCAAACCACTGTGATCAGGAGTCTCTGATGTTTTACTGATCTCACGTCTGATTCAGTTTATATTTATTTCGTTCTGGCGTCTCCGTCCTGATTAAAAGATGGTGGACGATAAAAACAATGATACGTCCACGTCTGATTTTTGTATTTTAGAAATTTATCAGGGTCAATTAACCACGAGAAACCAAACAACACAAGCCAGGAAAGATTTAATATTATAACATCAATAATAATTAACATTGAGGTGGAAGCGGTCTTTTATTTAACATAATAATTTTATTCACGGTATGTGTTCACATTTAACTCTGTCTTATGTAATCCTAATAATAATAATAATCTTATTTGTACTTTACTCTCTCCGACTACATTTACACACAGTCGATGTTTTACATGTGTTTGTCTCTTTCTATTCTTCCTGCTTCACTGATCAAACTAGAAAGACTTTAAAAGCTGAGGAATATTCGGAGTAAACAGACGGACGGTGTGAACAGATCCACCTGTCCGTGTCGTCCACAGGTGAATGAATTCTCTTCAGTGCTCCGAACCTCTCCGACTCCACAGACTCAGCGGATCAGGGCTCATGTGTGACAGATTACTGTGGGATCCAGGTCTCTACGGGTCCTAGTTTACTACAGCAACTTGTTGTTGTTCACTGACAGGTCTAAGCCTCTAATTAATGACTCGTTAGGAACAGGTAGGGGAGGGGCTGAGGAGCAGAGGGTGGGGCTTGAGACTGACGGGACTTAAAGCTCCACAGTCTGAACATCGCGTTTACAGACAAACTTTTAATCTGGTTTAACTGAATTCTATTGATTCATTACATTTTCACTACTTTTATTCTCGTTTGTTTCCTGGTTCAGTAACTACAGTAAAACAAACTGAACTCAGGTCAGAAATCCTGGTTAATTATTGTTAATCCTCCATGAAGCCTTTAATAATCTGATTTAATCCAGATTTGAGCCTCGCTCTGTAACTCTGTAAGAAAACACTGGGCTCAGGTATTGATCATATCATCAGTTATCAACATGATCAGGGTTTATCTGCTGCTGGACTCTAGTCTTTGTCCTGATCTGGTTTTTTAGGACGTAGATGAATTCTTGAGTTTTAGTTTTGGTTTTAATGAATGTGTTTGTTTTATTCTCCAACTTTCGATGAACTTTGTCTCTTTAAATAGATTTTTGTTGACTTGATTTTTAAAATAATCACAACTTCTTAGCTGCAGAGTTTTGGTTAATCCTTTAAGTACAACTTTAATACTTATCCACAATACAACTTTAATCTCATTATATCAGAACTTTTTATCACAAATGTGTGCAACGTTATCTGAGGGAGGTCATGTGTATTTAAATCCTAAAATAAAACATTTTATCTGAGATATTTGAGATCAAGATTAAACAAGAATCAAACTCAGGTTTATGATCACGTCATAAACATGATGAGTCATAATGGATCTTTATCACATTCATTAAATAATAAAACTGATCACAGGAGCAGCTGATCAGGACTCTGTGTGGATCTGTGTCAGACAGGTGGATCTGATGAATTGGACATGTTCACTTCATAAAACACTCGGTAAGGTCTAAGGAATGAGAACCAGGATGAACCATGAAACCAGTTTCCTCCAGCAGGAACCAGATGAATCCTTCAGGCCTCAGAGAACAGAGAGATGAACTATAACACCTTGAAGGTCGTCTTGTTCTCTGACCTCTGACCTCTGACACAGAGCAGCTCGTCAGTGAAGCTTCAGTTTTATCTCCAGAGTTTCTGTTCGACACTGAGCAACTGAACCGGCAACAAAACAACACACACACACACACACACACACACACACACACACACACACACACACACACACACACACACACACACACACACACACACACAGACACAGACACACACACACACACACACACAGACACACACACACAGACACACACACAGACACACACACACAGACACACAGACACACACACACACACACAGACACACACACAGACACACACACAGACACACACAGACACACACAGACACACACACACACACACACACACAGACACACACACACACACACACACACACACACACACACACACACACACACACACACACACACACACACACACACACACACACACACACACACACACACACACACACACACACACAGACACACACAGACACACACAGATACAGACACACACACACACACACACACACACACACACACACAGACACACACACACACAGACACAGGATTAACAGTTGCTCACTTCATTAAAAAGCGACAAGTAAAATTCTGTGAACACTTTTCATGTATGATCTCTAAGGGTCAAAGGTCAAACAGTCCAGATGACTTCAGATCATGTCAATCAGTAATCATCAATCAAATTCTGTTTCTATAGCAGCACAGAAACAGTTCAAAGTATTAAACAGACTGAGACTGATTCAAACCAACAGTAAAAGAAAAACAAAAACTAAATTAAATTAATTAGTAAGTTAGTAAAAACATTACAATAAAATTTAAAACCATAAAACTAAACGAATTTCGGTTTGTATATAAAGATAACAAATGTACATATTAATATTCAGCTGTCTGATGTTTTAAAATCAGTGATAACTGAGACAGTTGATCTGAAGAACTCACAACTTTAAACACAAACTTTACTCTGAGTTTATTGATTGATTGATTTGAATTGATTTGATTTATTCTCCTGTTTTCATGTTTATTTCTTCTGATTCTGTTTATCGGTTTCTATTCATTTTATCAGATTCATCTTTTATTTCTTCATCTCATCATCTCTGACTCTGACCTGCATTAACCTGCATGAAAGATGCAAATAAACTCTCTGATTGAGTGAGTGATTGATTGATTGATTGATTGATTGATTCTCACCTCTCAGCTGTTTCTTGTTTGAGTGTCAGTGTGAAACTAAACTCCTGTTCAAACTCACATCAGCTCCAGTTTCCTGTTTCTGTCCCATAATTCAACACGGGGACTCTCCTCTCTGTCAGATCACAGCAACACCTGGCAGGTACAGTTACATCACCCTCGTCACGGTAACAGGCGTCACACACACACACACACACACACACACACACACACACACACACACAGCAGGCGCTCCCAGGAGACACCAGGTCACACTCACAGTGTGAGTGTTTGTTTCTTAGATTTAATGGATACAAAGATGAAATAAAAACACGACAGATCAATAAATCAATAAACTGATCATCAGCTACAGTTATTGATCAGCCTGAGAATAAACTCAGGTTTAATCCAGAATCAATCGCAGAGTGAAGTCAGATTAAAACCTGTAAAACCAGGACTTTCAGGACCAGAATCTGATCGTTTCCTCCACTAAAAATAAAACGAGCAGAGACTCTGGGAAACATCCAGAAATAGTCCGAGTCCTCAACAGCTGGACGGACGTTTCCCACGAAGACCAGAGTCCCCACAGAAAACAGATCCAGGACCAGCTGTGGACTTTAATCCTCCACTAACAGGAAACTCTCAGAAAATGGGACAAAGCCTCAGAAAAACAGCAAAGATTACACAACACGCTCAAAGGTCCTTCAAGTGTTCAGCATCAGCAGATGTGCTTTTCTAAGAGCCTGACGACCTTTGACCTCCAGATAAAGCAGCTAACATTGAGCCGACATCACCGTTCAGATAAAACACCTGAGTACAGGTACGACAGAGGAGGGTCAACGATCCCAGCAGCAGATTCAAACTCAGATTTAAAACCACCAGTGGATTTAATCGTCATCTCTGTGACCCAATCAAAGATGGCGGCTGAAGTCAGCAGGGTTTCAGAGATGGGGCAAAACATTCCCAACGTGGACATAAAAATAACTACAACTCTAAAACCTTTAACCAGCCTGAAACTCAGAGGTCATGACCTCAGAGGAGCTGAAGTCAGCAGACATGTGTGTTTGGGTCAAAGATGCAGAGACCAGATAAAATCTTATTTATTGTACGTCTGAGTTCATATGTTTCATATCTGCAGGCAGAGACAGATTAAGAGACAGTGGGACAGACACATGAAAAGACCCCCAGACTCACAGAGACGCAGAACAAACATTTTTTGTGCTTATTTCAAGTCTCTTCTCTGTAATGTTGTGTCTCTCTGCTGTCGGTGTTCAGTCTCTATATGTCTCCTGTGGTCGTTTTGTGTCTTTAACTTTCCAACAGTCACTGTAAACAGAGGATCTGGTCCAGAGCTTCCTGATCCCCTGGGCTCTGTTCAGTGATCCAGTCTCAGAGAATTCAGAAACATCATTAAAACGACTCAGTGTTTCAAAGTTCAGAAATATCAACCAACTTTAAAAAACTGAGGCTGAAAGCCTGAAAGGTGAAGAGCTGATTACAGACTGAGGCTTCATTTCTGCAGGACATTAATCTGTGGAGTGACCAGGTGATCTCACCTGAGACCTGGACTCATAACACCAATTACCTGGAGAGGTCACAGGAGGGAAGACTAATGAGCTGCAGCTTATTATCATGTTAACCGTTTACACCTGCCTCCCAGGAACAAACTGTCCATTTCACACTGGATATATATTAATGTGGTTTTTCCCGCTGAAACCAGGTGAGACTCTGCTGCTAGCTTCAACCTGTCATGTCCGTAATGTCAGCTGAAGTCAAAGATAACAGGAGCCGTTTGTTTTCAAAGGACAAAAAGAGATTAAATAAAACCGCCGAGACCTTCCGTTAACCCCGGCTGGAACAATACGGAGCCGTGCTATCTCTGTCATCCCTGACAACCGGGATCCATTCAGGCCAAGCCAAACAAAAGGGCTCCGACACACCGGGCAGCCCCCGGACACACAGCCGGGGACACACCGCCTGTTGACGGGGCCGCCTCACACACCTGTACGGCGGCGTTAGCCTGGCTCGGCTCGGGTTAGCTTGTTTTTGTCTTTACATTTGATAAATTCAGGTGTTTTTCTTTCACTGACAAACTGTGGGTCACTATGCGAAGCGTGGAGCTGCACTTAACCTTCATTTTTCTCCCTCATGAACACAGTGTGCCAAATCCCATTTAAAATTCTGACGATTTAAGGTGAAGTAGCGTATCAGAGAGTATAAACACAGGGTATTACACGGTCAAAGGGACTGTTGTGAGCTGTGAGCTGTGTTTGAAGCTGTTAATGATTTCGGAATAAATATGATCTAATATAAGGCGATTATTTTTAAATAAACTGTTTAGAAAGGCTTGGTCCTGGTTCACACAACTCGGCGTCGCCCACCGCAATGCAACGTAAATTTCGGTTAAGAACACACAAAAAATAACACGAGAAGTGGTGATAAAAGTTAAACTTACATTTATATAACACATTTGAGGCGTGATACAGGTATGCCGAATTAACGATGTAACACTGACACTACGTTACATGTGGTAAATTCGTGTGTACCTGCCTGTAAAAAGCTACAGCCTTATTTAATCTAAAATTCCCAATGGAGTCTGGTGTTTGTGTTCTCCGCTTACAACACCGCAGGGCTACCTTTCCCTCCACAGAGCAAGAGGGCAGATCAAGTTGCCTCGGTTTGCATTTACATTTTCTATGAACGTTACCACGAACAAGCCGATAAAACCAGAATATATATTTATTTCAGCCTAAATAAAGATCGTTTTAACACGAGCTTCGGTTCATGTAAACGGACAGAAACGGTCTCCGGGTGGAGCTGGGTGGAGGAGGAATGTGAAGTGCTCTGTTGGAAATCATTAAAACAGTCTTACCTGCAGGTGTGGGCTTCATCCGCTAATACTCCGCGTGGCGTTACAAAAACATGGCACAGATAAGGAATAAAAACTACAAAATAAAAACACGTTTAATCCTCCAGGTTTCCACCGCCTCCTCCGGACACTTTATATCCGACAAACTGAGCTGTGTTTCGGGTAGAGGAGCAGTGTTTTTAGCGGCTCCGCTCCGGAGATGTGACTCGGATTAAACTACACTTGACTTTGAATCGAGAAGCAGCAGCAGCAGCAACCTGCCCGGAGACCGGGGGAGGGAGGAGCCCTGAGCGCTGACTGACAGGCGGAGCAGCCACCGCTGCCTCCAGAAGACACACCCATCTGTATCCAAGATACACGAGGAAGGCACTCCTCCTCCTCCTCCTCCTCTTTTTCTTCTTCTGTTGTTTCCTCTCATTCTTCTTCCTCTTTTTCTTCCTCTCCTTCTTCTGTCTTGTATGAAATTTACTTGTCCGTCAGTTTTGTGTTTCCATATTTCTTTGCATATGTATTAACTAAAACTAAAATTAATTTAATGTATTTACATTTAAATAACAGTATTCCACAATCTCTGACCAGGATTTCAGAAACATAGAGGTCAGATACAAATAAATACAATCATTTAAAACAGAATTTAAAAAATAAATGAGCCACAAAATAAAATAAATTCAAATTCAGCTCAACTCTGATCCTTTCAAAACAAAAGCTTCTAACACTTTTTAACTGGATTTATCTTTTTAAATTCAGTTCTGTTTTGTGTAAATGAACATCAGACCAACACATCTATAAACAGAAGGTTAAATCAGTTTGTTAAATCTGACTCACCTCCTCTTCTTGTTTTAGTGACACCTGTCCAGGTGAGGCTCACCTCTCACCCAGTGATTAACATCACTGCACAAAGTCAGGGAATTAATTTTTTAGAATAAACACTTTGTACAGAAAGTTAAACTTTATGTATTTGCATAAAAACAATAAAAGATACTTTGTGATATCAGTCTGTGTGTAAATGTGAGGAACCTTCCAGTCAACACTCAGGGACAGATTTACCCATAACAGTCAATGGAGAGGTTAGAGCGCCACCTGCTGCAGACTGAGCTTCACTGCAGGAGGTTTAATAAACATTTTCTACTTTCTGCTGCAGGAAACAAGGATCTGATTTAAACAAATGACTGAACGTGGATCAGCAGGTTTTATATCGACTGTTCCTTCAATATAAAACATTAAAAATGTTTTTGTTTCTGTCAGAGCTGCTGAAGGTTTTAAACCGAAACTCCTTTAACCTTCACAGAGTTCATTTACAGACCTGGACTCAGGAAACAGAAACTCTCTGACTGGACTGATTCTCTTGTTTGTTGTTTATTTGTTGAGCCGGTTCCACAAACATGTGGCTTTTTGTTTTTAATATTTCTGTCTTTAAAAACTCTAAATTAAAAAATTTAGAAATGCAGAGTGATTAAAAACTCCACTGAGAACTAATTTAAAGCTTCACTCTGTCACATTATGAGTGAAAATAAATGTAATGTGGATTTTTTAAAGTTTATCTCCAGATTCAAAATGTGCAACTGAACTGAGTTTTCCAGTTTAATTTGAATTAAGTTTTAATTTTAGTTCATGTTTATAATGAAATGTAATGAAAATAGATTTTTAAAACATATCTTGTAAAATAATTTGAGCAAAATTTTAATTTTAGACAGAAAAGAGCTCAAATATATGAATCGGCAGTCTTGATCTTCCATACTTCGCTGCTCCGCTCATTAGTGAAGTTTCCAGGTTAAATGTTTTAATTGAAACATGTTAAAGACACATTTTCTGTTTGTGAGGCCTGATCAATATCATCAATCAATCATCTGATCACACACTGAAGCTGCTGTTTACATCAGATGACTGTTATTACACCGTCTGTCCAGCAGAGGGCGCTGTGGGCTGAGAGTTTAAAGGGTCATTCCACTGATTTTACAACAGTTTACTGCTGAATACCGTCAATAACAACCAGTTATACTACAGAACAACAGCGCCCCCTACAGTCAAACTTCACTCTGGTCCAGTTCTGAAAAAGTCTTAAAAAGTTTGGAAACTCACTTTTAATGGATAAAAAACTTTAACAAATTTGATTCATATTCATCTGTTTTCTGCTGTTTATGTTTTTTAGGTTTAAGTTTTACAACTTTAAAAACAAAGCTGCAGGAGTGAGGCTAAAACCAGGAAGTCAGTTAGCATGTTAGCACTTCCTGTTCCCTCGTCCCAAAGTCAGTGTGTTTCTGGTTAAATGTCTGAAATAAGGTCTGTGGTTTTAACACAAGCTCAAGACATTTTCAGGTTTTATTCTCCGACATAAAATGGGTCAGTAAATCCCCCACTCCTGATGTTTGAAGCTTTTACGTGTCTTAAAAAAGGCGGTTGCTAACGAGTGTCTAAATGAGACTACAGAGGTTGTCTCTGATTTAAACCTGTTGTAAATAAAGAAACAGACTCGGAGCCTCTTCATCTTCATCGTTTCTTTTTACTGTTTTATACACTTTGAATCAAATCCATCTCCAAACCACAGTAGTGCAAAGATTAACTGTGAATACGTCTGTGAGTGATTAAACCAAACCATCGTCCCCTAAACCCGGGTCCTCTTCAGTGATCCTCAGGACAGGTGAAGAGTTTTCTCTTTCCCTGCAGCTCAAACAACACCTGAGATTTCACCGTCACTGAAGCTTCTTCATTCATCTGAATAACAGGCAGGTTTTGGATGGTGAGGTACAGCTGAGACCTTCAGAGGAAAAAACAACTGTTCCTGTTCCAGTTCCACAGGTTTCAGTTCTGTTCCTCGTGTCTTTGAGAAAATCATCATCATCATCATCATCGTCTTCATTACTGAGTTCAGGAGCAGCTCTTCATCCACGAACCAGACGAAACATCCGGAGGCTCAGAGTCCGTCAGAGGAAAGTGTCCGTCGGCCACATTCAGAGACGGTTCACAGCAGCAGCAGCACACGGCGGCTCAACGACAGGTTTTACTACGAGTTCCTCCAGGTCGGATCTACTCCTCTGCTTTTTTCCAGTTGTTACTGAAATGTACATAATTTAATGTCTCTGTGTTTCTGAAACTAAAGCACAGAACTAATCAACAGGTGGAGATCTAAGGTCCTTTCACATCTAACTCCAAAACAGGTGTGAAAGGTTCCTCAGGAATAAATCAGCTGTAAATATTAAATACAATCATGATTTTACTGACTGAAAAATCATCTGAGAACAAAGACAATCAAGAAAATATCTCAGGTCTGTGAAATGGAAAATGAATTTGATTAAAAAGAGGAGAAAGGAATCAGCTGATTTCAGGCTGATTGAATCATCAGGTCCATGTTATTTAAGCCTGATGGAGTCTGATAGTCTGTTACCACAGACCGCTGTCATTCATCATCTCTCTATCTCTAATAAAGGCTTTAAAATATATCTCTTCAAAATCATTTCCTGTTTTTACTTCATTTATTTGCTCCCAAATCAAACGTTCCAGCAGCAGAGACTCCTGCAGGTTAAACTGATTCACCATCAACACAACAAACCACCTGTTCTTCATCTTTCTGTAGACAAAGTTTGACTCTGGTACAAATATCTGACATCTGTTGTAGATGCAGCAGTCGAGTCTTTGAATATGAGATGACGCTTTTTAAAACCTCATTTCCAGATAAACTCTTTCCTGTTCAACATCAACCTGCCGCTCTGTGCTGCTGCTGCGTTTCTCTACAACGTTTCAGGCTGTTGAACCGTTTGCCGTCGGGGGAGTCGAAGCTGCGTCGGTCGGCCTCGTCCCGACCGAGCATGAGATTTCTGAAGAACCGTCCCAGGGTCGGTTTCAGGAGACCTCGATGATCTCCATGCTGCCAGAGAAGCTCGACTGACTCCCCACCTTCCCCATCTCCTCCCTGGACCTGCTGTCCGTCATCCCGTCTCCGAACTCCATCTGACAGCTGCGTCGCTTCAGCTGCTTCTCGAAGCTGCTCTCTTCGTGCCAGCTCCTCCTCGAGTCGCCGCGGTCGCCCGTCCTCTGCCGGCTGCGCCGCCGCACCGCCTCCAGGCCGTGGCCGCAGCTGTACGCCGCGAAGCCGCCACTGCCGCCGCTCAGGATTGAGGTGGAGTAGAACCGCGTGGAGTCGGAGGAGAGGTACCAGCCGCCAGCCAGCGAGGAGGTGGAGACGGTGACGGGGCCCAGCAGGATGTCCGAGTGCCAGCCTTTCAGGGCCCCGCCGGACCCCGGTTTGGCCAGGTGCTGCTGGCTGCGGGAGAGGCCGAACAGGAAGCTGGTGGCGTTCTCCTCCATGCTGCCGCTCCGGTGCAGCTGCTGGGAACAGTTTGGAGCGGCGAGCGGGGGTTTGGTGAAGCTGCCTGAGGAGGAGGAGGAGGAGGAGGAGGCTGGTGGCGGCGCTCGCTCCGGGCCGTCGGCCTCCTCCTTGTCGGGGCTCTGCTCCGGAGTGGACTGCTCCGACACCTCCTCCACCGGGGAGAACTGGCAGGGTTTACTGGTCGGCTCCTTGAAGGCTGACGGTTTGTAGAAGTCGGCGGCGTCTCCCGATCCGCCGTGAGGGACGAACACTCGGTGAGCAGTGTTCCCACCCGGCTCGCCGTAAGACTTGATGTCCAGGGAGAAGGAGCGCTTCAGCCGGGCGTTGTCCTCGGGTCCGTCGGGGAGCTGCAGGCTGCTCAGAGCCTGAGCCAGCAGACGCTCCTCGGGGGCGTCAGCTAAGACGCAGGGCAGGGTGAGGGGCTCCAGCAGGGCCAGGCCCGGGCCCGCGGGGGCCTCGGGACAGGCCAGAGGCTCCAGGTCCTCGGGATGAGCGGGGGCCTCGGCATCGGGCTCCTGATGATGGAGGGACTTTAGTTTAGTTTCTGTACCGTGAGGACTTTTTATCTTCTTCTCAAAGTCCAGCAGCTGACCCAGGAAGTTGAAGTTGGGAGAGATGGTCGGTCTCTTCTCCTTCACAAACCTGAGAAGAGGAAAAAACACAAAGAACGCACAAATCCATCATTAGTGAGGATCAGGAGGAGCGTCTGTAATTGACAGTGACACAGAGGACAGATTAATTAGAAGGTTAACGAGGCTCTGGACTCATTAGGACAGACTGAGCGTATTGTTTGGACCGATGTGCAGAGGAATGAGACTTCAAACAGGAAACTGACAAACACGTCGACTCTGCTGCATCAGCTCAAAGAGACGGAAACCTGAAGCTGAACTGAAGCTGAGGGAACGGACACTACTGGTCGGACGATCATCAGTGATTATCCGCATCGTTATTTTTTTTCTCTGACTGCCAATAAAATAAATGAATTTAAAAATGTGCCTCTTTGACTCTGTCTGTCATCACCACTCGGTCTGGAGCGCTCTCTGATTGGTTACATGTCACGAGTAAAGGCCTATCACCATTGAGAGATTCTGAGGAACGTATCTGCGAGGTCAGGCAGCAGATAAACGTCACAGTCCTCTACACGACAATCTTCTCTCTTTCCCAGTTACGCTGAAAATGACCGAATAATGAATTCTGTTGCAGTGACACTACAATAATACAGTAAGTATAAGATAAGTAATATCACACAGCTGCTACAAAATGTTTACAGGTCAGCGTCTTGTTCACAGCTCAGTTATAAAATCCTACCTGCTGCCCTCTTTGTTTTAAGATAATGTTGACAAAGTCTCTTGTAATTAAACATATGCTTAAAGACATTTCAACAAAGTTTTGTGTTGGAGTTTGTGTTCCAAATATCAGTTATCTGTCTCCTTGATTACTAATAATCGGCATCATTATCATCATTATGAGTCGAGCCCTCGTGTAAACGCAGCAGGACGTCTGTTCAGGAGATTTAATAACGAGTCGGACCTGTACGCCTCGTCCAGAGACATGTCCATCCTCTTCATTATGTAGGCGATGGCGATGGTGGCTGAGCGAGAGATCCCGGCCAGACAGTGAACCAGGACCCGAGCGTTGGAGGCTTTGGCCTTCTCTGAAACACAGAGACGTTCAGATTATATTCTGTCTAACTCACACAGTGAACACAGGTGTGTGATGTGTGTCTCCCTGCTGACCTATGAACTCCACCGATCTGTCCAACCACGGCAGGATCTTCTCACAGAACGAGTCGTTGACAGGAACCCTCAGGAAGTGAGAGTCTGGGATGAAGTCTGGTTTGGGGCAGGTGTTACTGGCGTTCAGGACATAGGCGATGTCGTTCTGCTGCATCAGATCCTGCAGAGACAAACAGAGACACAGGGATCAGACTCACCTGTCCTGACTGATAACACCTGTCCTGGTCCTGACAGCTGTACCTTGTTGAGGACGTCCCTCTGGCAGCCCAGGTACAGGTGAGGCAGGATGCGGGTCGGTCCGATGTTGGTGACGGGCAGACAGGGCTGGGAGATACAGGAGGGAACCAGAGTGGACTTTCCCTCACACAGACCGGGGAACAGGTGGGAGAACTCAGAGAACCCACCTGGAACAACAACAGACAACAACATGAAATCTCTGGTGTTTTTGTTCCTTTTCTGGATCATTTTTTAAATGATTTCTTCGCCCTCTCGCTGACGTGATGTCGACATTCTGACTCCAGCCTCAAAAATTAAATTAAAACTTGTTAAATATTATCACACTCAGAGTCTAAACTCAGTCTAAACCTGATGTGTTTACAGTTATCTCGAGCCGCCTGCTCCACCAGCTACAGATGGTCCGTCATCCTCTACATGTGTTGCCAGGCAACAAGCCTCTGAATTGATGATCTGCAGCCTCCGTCAGTGCCACAGGTCCAACATAAACTTGAGGAGGAGACGCTCTCGCAGCCAAACATCACGTCATCTGTGTTACTGTAATCACTGTCCCCCAGCGAGCACTCTGTCCAGGTCACATCTCATGATATTTTATTTACAACAGACAAAAGATCACAAGCAGAACATTTTATTTATTTATAAAAGATTTTCCTCAATGGTTTGACGTGCTTCTTATATACATAACAAACACAGACGAAAAAGAAGCTATGTGGTAAAAACTACAACAGGACTACTGTGAAAATATAGATACACCTTTGCATGATTTATTAGCCAACATTTTTGCTATATTTCCATGAACGAACTCCACGGCAAAAACAAGAGATTTGCTAGGAGCTGCTAGAATACCTGCCTCCTGTTAGTATATTTGTACTGTGCTGACTTTCAGTAGTGAAAATCAGATACTACTAGTAAAAGTACCTCATGCCTTCTGGATGGATGGATGGATGGATGGATGGATGGATGGATGGATGGATGGATGGATGGATGGATGGATGGATGGATGGATGGATGGATGATGATGATGATGGATGGATGGATGGATGGATGGATGGATGGATGATGGATGGATGGATGGATGGATGGATGGATGGATGGATGGATGGATGGATGGATGGATGGATGGATGGATGGATGGATGGATGGATGATGATGGATGGATGGATGGATGGATGGATGATGGATGGATGGATGGATGGATGGATGGATGGTGGAGTAAACAAAGTCACATGACACCTGGAGCTCTATAGCTGCTCGAACAGCAGCTGATCTTCTGTATGTTTTCTGTGCTGCTCCTCACTTTTCTACATAACATGCACAGAAACTTTATAGTTCAGATAAACAGAATGTTAAAAAATGATTCTGGGGTGTTCAGCAGGTCCGAGATATTAAACTATGTTCTTCAAATGTGGTTTAACTAATCCGGGCTAACATGTTGATATCAGGCTAAAATAATCCTGTTAATTATTGTTCTTATTGAACCTGGATGAAACTGTCTTGTGTTCATGTCTATAAATAAATAAACAGAGAGTTGAAACCATGATGAGTCTTCAAATGATTGTTGAGTGTTGGTCATGTGACTGCAGGTAGATGATGGTTAAAAGGTGGAATCATATTGAACCACGTCGGTTTTGTTGCTTTCTAGTTTTTACTCACTCGAGGAAAAATCTGCTCTCTCTCCTTCAGCGCTGACTGAATTAATTACAGCTCATAATCGTACGGAAAATGTTGCCTCAGTAATAAAAGGAGCAGCCGAGCTTCCTTAAAGCCGTTATTTAAATTTAACACCACACCACAAAAAGAGAGGAGCGGCCTCTGCAGCTCTTTGTTAAATATAAATATACTGAGGTCAGACGCCCACGTCCGACTGAGCAGAGCAGGGACCAGATTTTAAAGTGTTTTAAATACAGAGGACGGAGTCTGGAGGATTTTACTTTTACATTTCCTCAACAAAGACTGGTTTTACTTTGGTATGGTTCAGTCGAAGGATTTTTAGAAGCTTGAAGAGCTGAAGTATCCAGCGGAAAAAAGTCTCTAAAACAAATTGTTTTTTGTGTTTTTAATTAATGTGATGATTTTAGTTCCACGGCTGCAAAACCAAATCTCCCTCTGAGCTCAGTTCAGATGAAGAAGAAGAGAATTTTTCTTCTTTTCTCATTTATGATCTCATAATCGTCATATTTATCTCAGGACTTTAAACGCACATTTCTACCTTTTATTTCAGTTTCTGAGGTTTTTCCTGAACTCTGAAAATCACTGTATAGGTGTCATTCCATCTGTTCTCTCTGTTTAATAACACAGTTTATTTTATTATTTTCAGGATAAGTCAGGCTCCTCAGAAATCCATCAGTTGATATTGTACATGTTGCATTGTACATGAAATGAAGTCACACTGAATCAGAGTTTCAGATCTGACTCAGTCTGGACTCTGAGGAGGAGGACTGACGCAAACTGAGAGTCTAAGTGTGAACTGTTTATTAAGGTTTTCACACCTACTTTGTTTGGTCCAGACCAAAGCACCAAAGTTATGTTTCAGTTGTACTCATAAGCCTCAATTTTTGAGTTCCCAGTCAGAAGTTTGAACCTGAACACCTCCTGAAGTCAGAGCAACCCCACCAACCTCAACATCAGAATCCAAGATGGCTGCTACTCACATCAACAGCAGTGAACTCTCTGCTAATGTTCCTGTTTATAGCAGCTCAGTCTCATTAGTTTCACATGAAGTTAGTCAGACACAGAGAACTGTTCAGGTTTTATCTGTGGACATGTTGCAGTTCAATGTGAACGTCTTTTAAGAACGTTCTAAACTCTAACGTTAACAACTGAGGTGTTCTTCAGGTGGAGCAGATCTGTTTCGAAAGGAACAACAAAGACTTTCCAGAGGTGACGTCACCTCAGTTCTGACCTCTGATGTTAAAGAAGAATAACTCGCAGATCTGCGATGTGAAAACAAAACTAACCAGAACAAATGTAACTACAGCCTGAGTCTTGCTCCGAAATCTCAGGTGTGTAGTTAAAGTGTTTTAATGAGCTGTGTGTGTGTTCTGGTGTTTCTGCCTCAGGTGTGTGGTGAACAGGTGAACTTCCTGTTTACCTTCTTCTTGGCCGAGTGCTGCAGCAGCTCGGCGATCTGGACCTTGTCCTGCTGCAGCCTCCTCTTCATCAGCTTGGAGCAGTTCACATTCACGGCCTCCAGGATGTGCGAGGCGTTGTAGTCCACGAAGGGCCGGCTGTCGATCAGCACCACCCGGTCCAGCCCCCCCTCCAGCAGGGCCACCAGAGCCTCGGCCCCAATGGGCCGCACCGCTCCGGGCCTCAGCATCCCAGATCCGGACCTGGACCCCGGACGCTCCGACATGTCAAACCCCTTCTCCTCTTCCCCTCCCACCCCCCCACCCACCCCCCTCCCTCCCTACTCGTAGTCCCCCCTCCTCCCACGCCGCCTCCTCCTCCTCCTCCTCCTGGGCGTCCCGGGCCGGCGGTCCAGCGCAGTGACGCAGCCTGGCGAGGAACCTCAGAGGATGAAGAGCTCCATTGTGTCGGCCCGGTATGATGTCATCCTGATGGCGCTTGGCAGCCCAAAACCCCGGGACGAGAGAGAGAGAGAGAGAGAGAGAGAGAGAGAGAGAGAGAGAGAGGAAGTAAAGAGAGGGGGGGGGTAGAGGGAGTAAAGAGAGAGAGAGGCCTCACTCTGCCCTGAAAGGCAAAAAAGCCAAACCCCCACTAACTATCTCTGTTGTGTTTGCAGGAGTTGAGTGTGTGACCAGTAGTTAAAGTGTTTTTGTTGTGTGTTGAGTCTTTGGGGGGGGCGAGGGGGAGGCTGCAGGTCTCATTCACACCACGGCAGGCGTGAAACAAAAGCCGTCTTTTCTCCTGGACTGAGAACTGGTGACGCCACTCTGCATCTCGATCCTGGTCTTCATGCTGAAGTGGTTTCAGACCCTGAGACACAAAAACGACAAAAAAACAAATGAGGTTTGGTTCAGTTTCATCACTGACTTTAACAGCAAAAGTTGTTTGATAAATAAAGAATAAAAATGTGTTGAAGATGGAGACAGGAAGAGAAGAACACTTTCAAATTAAAGCGAAGCAGCATCTAATAATAAACCCTGAGTCTGGTCCAAACGTGTCTCCCTGATTGAAGCGGAGCTCTTTAACTTCCTGTTACCCGGTCCCTCCTCTTCTCTCTGCAGACTGACTCACAGCTCTGCAGCAGGAATTTCCCTCCTGCTGTAAAACCTGCAGTTCTCCGGCACAAAGAAAATCCCCAAAACACGTTCGTCCTCCAGCCGCCCGGCCGCCCACACACCAAGAGAAACTCTCAGCCAAACACAACAGGAACATGTTTAATTCCTGATGAACCTGACTCCTTAAACTCGTTCATTCATTCATTCATTCATTCATTCATTCATTCATTCAGTCCTGGATCCATGAAGCTACAACCACTTTACTGTTTCCACTGTTTGAGGAAACACGTCTGAATTTTCAGTATTTTCCTGCCCAGTGTCACGTCTCTCACCTGTTCCCTCATGTCGACCAACAGGATGTTATATCGCCCCCTGTTGGTTTGACCCTGTGTTTACTACATAATTAATCAATGATCGATTATAATTAATTAAAACTTTTGTCGATCACGGGGGATTTAATTGATGCGTCCGTATCAGTGAGGTTGTGTCGAGTGTCTTGCAGCAACATAATGATTTTCAGCGACCAGCAGGAGGCGCTGTTAAAGTTTAACAGGTGAAACTGAGCTGCCTTCGAGCTGTTGGAGAAAGCAGAAGTTTTTCCAGCTTAGAAATAACAAAGCTCGTTGTAAATGTTGTGACGCTGGTGATAACTGTGTTGTATTGTGTGTAAAAGCCTCTCAGTTGTGTTTGTGTCGAGCTCGTAGCTTCGGTTTGTTCATGTGTTGGGTTTGACTCGCTGACTTTATGAGGCCGCAGATCTTTGTTTTATTTTCTGTTCAACTTTAAAGTCTTTGTTTCAGAGGATTGTTGTTGGATCATTTCCTCACTGAGCAAAAACACACTTTCTTTAGCAGCCTATTTTCTGCCATTGGTATTTTCAGTATAAAAAATAACGATTAATCGATTATCGGTGTTTAAATTTCCTGAGCAGCAGCCTCTCTCTGATACAACATGGTGATGTCTTCACCTTCAGCCTCAGCCTGACGGTTTGTTTTAGGTTTTTAAAGTGGAATAAAAACATCAGGACAGAGTCGTATCTTCACATCATCTACACAGAGTCAGTGTTGAGTTTAATGTCTGATATAAATGTAGGAACTTTGGCAGCTGTTGTGGCTCAGCTCAGACAAACCACCGTCGTCCCTTTTTCATTTTCAGTTTTCTGATGGTTTCAGACTGAAGAACCAACCCGGCTCGACTCCTCGTTTCCCCCAAACCAAGACAAACAGCAGCTGGAGCCCGAGGCCGCGGCTCTAACATCATGTTCCACTTCACACTATAAACCAGAATAAATGGGATTCCAATTATGTTTCCTCAAGCCGGGACATTCCTCCGCAGACATCTGATCTCAGTCAAATTACCGGCTACAGCATCGTCTGAACAGATGGCATCAGAGTCACGTAACTTCACTGTTATCTGCTCTCATCTCACCAACACAAGAAAAATCTTTCATAAAGGTCAGAGAGGGTGAAACCAGCAAAGATCAACCAGTTAGTTTAACTTCATTTAACAGTAACAACCGTTTTACTGCTGCAGCTGAATAAACCAGAGACTCAGCACACAGACAGACTGAGCAGGAAAATTAAAACCTAAACTTAATAAAAAGAAGAACACAACTCTGCAGAGGTAGAAACACATCGAGGCTGTAAAGGTGGACTGGTGAGTAGATGGGTTTTCATGTTAACGTCCCTGACAACCTCTGTAGTCTCATTTAGACACTCGTTAGCAACCGCCTTTTTTAAGACACGTAAAAGCTTCAAACATCAGGAGTGGGGGATTTACTGACCCATTTTATGTCGGAGAATAAAACCTGAAAATGTCTTGAGCTTGTGTTAAAACCACAGACCTTATTTCAGACGTTTAACCAGAAACACACTGACTTTGGGACGAGGGAACAGGAAGTGCTAACATGCTAACATGCTAACTGACTTCCTGGTTTTAGGATCAGTCCTGCAGGACTCTAGTAGCTCAAGATGAATAATGAAACTGAGACTCCAGCCAAAAACAAAACAGTCAGACACTGGACTATAACATCAGTAGGTCTGTGTCGACAGGATTTTTACACACAATACCTCCAGCAAAACACAAAACCGTCACAGCTAAAGTTGGAAACACAACCTGAAGCAAAACCACAGATGAGTGAGTTGGATGAAACTCAGAAGCGTGTGAGGACCAGAGTCTATCTGCTGTAGCTGCTGATGAGTGGCTGAAAAGTTTTTTCTTTAAATTTCATCTTGAATAGTGTTACTGCAAATTACCCTGAAATATCGTGATGTTATCTTGAGGCCGCATCACTGAATCTGAGCCAGAGAAAACAATCAGACAGAAAATCAATAACAACATCAGTTCCTCTTCTTCTTGTTATTGTTCGTCCTGAAACTGACACAGCAGAGTCAGTCCTGCTGTTTCCTGTTTCATAAAGATTATCTGAAATGTTCCAGTTTGTAAAACACAAGAAAAACCTGGTTGTTATTAATCTACCTGGTTCAGAGAAGTGCCTTAGTTTTCATGTGGTATAAATGTACAGATGAAGACTGTGTGGTGTGGATGACAGCTCCAGAAGAGGCAGTAAGTGGAGCATGAGATGAGATTATTTCACTGTGGTTTATATGAACCTCACACACATGTTCAGGACCAGAGACCGCATCAGGTCACTTTCATTTCTGCTGTTTCTTTAAAAAACACAAACCCCATGACTGAGACACAGTCTGAGGTCAAATGATTTTAATCTGAAATCTTCGCTCTAACTTCCTGTGCAGCTCAGAAACAGACGTGACTCAACAGTAAAACTCAGACACTCATTCACCAAAATAAAACCTGCCTCTGCTCAAAGGAAACCGAGGGTTTAATCAGGGAGGTGACGTCAGACGTGAGCGGCCATTTTACCTCAGTGGCTCAGGAGGAAACCAGATCTTGTGTTGGTGATAACGATCAGATAACGCTGAGAGGCTGTTTCCTGCTTCTCTGTGGTTTCACACCGGTTACACCTGCAGCAGGTGAGTGTGCGTCTGAGAGTTCAACCTGTCGACCGACTCCAACCAAAGGTTAATAATAACTCAGCTGAGACGGCAGCCAATCAGAGGACTTTAACCGCCCGCTGACATCACAGAGAGAGAAAGAGAGACAGGTAAAACTGGAGACTCACCTCAACCCAAACCAACTCTGATTGAACAGTTAGCAGCTGTTTACGGAGACTAAATCCAATCTCCAGAAGTAAAAAGCTAATGTTAGGCTATAAACCAACTACACCACGGTCACATGACGTCAACGTCTCCACCACTAAGCTTCCAACTGGTCATTTCATTTAGCTCTGAGCTCTTCTACAAAAGCCTTTCTTCTTAGAAAGTTAGTGAGAGTTTGAAAGAGACCATATCTATGTACAAACAATTGGAAAAGGAAGAGGAGATAATAAATAAACCCAAATACACCCAAAAAGTTGGACTTCAGGTGCTGTACCTAAGCCTTATAACGGCAGAGGAGACCCTGATACACTCCGTTTTTACCAAATACTGTTTTAAATTTTGTCATGATAATGATTCAAAATGACGTGAAAAAGATGTTTTTAGTTAAATAACATGAAAACCCCCAAATTTAATCCAGAAACCTGAGAAAACCAGATCTAATAAAGATAAAATGAAGTCGAGTTTGGTAAAAATCAGTCGATAACGAGCCGCTCAGTTTGATTCTTCAGTATTTCACAACAGAGCTTTTAGTGGTTTGACCTGTTTCTAACACACAGACTTTTATCTCTCAGAAACAGGACGTTTAATAAATCTGTGCTGAGTCTTAAAGTTTTCAAAATAAAAAAATAAAAAATGAGTTAAGTGTCTCTGTCGTGTTGTAAAGTCCAAACAGAGGATCGGCCCTGCAGCTCGCTGCCAAACAGACGCCATGTTCTCATCCACAGCTGTGAGGTCATCGCGTCTCAAGCCTCTCGATCCTGGACTTCATCCCTGATGTGGACGTCTGAGCCTCGAGTCGCTGCGTCCACAGACCAGAGACGGTTCGATTCATGTGGGTTTATCAAGGACGGAGCGGAGATCTGAGGACTGAGGCTGAACACTGATCGCAGGTGAAATCTGCTCGATATAATCCAACAATCCAACGTAACGTCCTCAGGTTTTATCTGAACTACAGTCAAAAAACATCAAGATGTTCAGTTTACGGCAAAAAAAAAGAAGCAAATTCTCACATTTAAGAAACTGGAGCCAACAAATTATTGGACTTTCTAACTAAAACACTTTTATTTAATTCATTAACTCAACACTCTTTAAATCATCTTTAAATTGTTTTATTTATCACAATAACAAACTGATATAAGCTACATGAGAACCAGAGGAATCAATAGATTTTTGCTTCATGTTAATATTTATACATTTAACTCGTTAATTAATCCATTAGTTAATTAAAAATTAATTAATCAAGTCAAAACTGTTTCGATCATTTATTACTTGTTTCAGTTATTTTTTTAAGTAAAAATGTTTTGATGGTTCCAGCTTCTTAAATTTGCTGTTTTTCTTGGTCTTAAATCGTAGAGAATTGAATATTTTTAACTTGGATAAAACCTGAGATGTGAGGACGAGACCTGCTGCTGTTTCAACGACTGATCAATAATCAACAGCTCATTGATGACGTGACTGATCTACATGTTAAAGGATCAGAGCTCAGTTATAAAACCACAAAGAGACTCAAAATGACGACAAACAACGTGACCAGGTTTCATAACCCATCCAGACCTGGACCCAGATCATCAACAAATAAAAATTCATCCTTAATTTGTTTTTGTTAAAATCAACACCAAAGAAATCTGAATGAAATTTAAGACTTTTTAAAACCTTTTAAGGACCTTTTTTTTTCTTTAAAGTGAACTTTTAAAGGCCTGTAGAAACCAGTCACAGTTAAATCTAATAAAACATCTCAACTGTTTCTTTACTCTGGAACAAACCACATCCAACACCTTGAGTGTCACGACTGAATTATTACATGAAGCTGTTATTATTGATTTAAAGTCTGTTGTTATTGTCAGTAAATCACAAACTAACAAACTAACTCTCGGATACGAGAGTTTTTGATGCTTCTCTTTGTCTTAAATGATGGTAAATTAAACAATTTTATCTCTCTGCAGTCAACAGGAAAGTGTCAAACCGTCCACTTCATGTCCCTCAGCAGACAGGAAGTGACGTGGACCAGGTGAGACCCACCTGAGTTCACCCACGACCACAGCTGATCTGAGGTCTGTTGACTCTCTGATTATAAACCGGCTTCAGTGATCAGACTGACCTTTAAATCCCCTCGCTGTGAAAAACAAACCCATCAATTCTCAGAGCTGAACACCGACTTCCTCAATGAGCCGAGACTAAAATCACAGGATACAATAAAACCTCAGTTAGTCTAATCTGATCTGGAGTCAGTATTAAAACATACATGACGACACCACCGCTGCTGCTGCTGCATGTGAAAGTGAAAATAAAGAAAATATCTGTTGCATTTTTCACAATAAAACACTTTTAACATGTTAAACACAGCGGAGGATCAGAAAAAACTTAAAATATCTTTAAAAGCAACATGAAAAAGCCACTTTAACACATTTCTGAGATTTTTAAGTTTTAAACTGAGTGAAATCAGCTTTTAAAGCTAAAATACATGATTTCCCGCCTTAAATGTCCTTAATTTCACCTTTAAGTGGATTTTTAAGGAGTATCTTTCTTCATGAATCGGTCCACAGAGGCTCTACTGATTAAGTGATTGTTTTAATATCTTTTGTTCATGTTTTAATGGGTTATTGGTGTGAAAAGAGGCATTAAATTTATCCATCTGTTCATTAAAACCGGGGGTGCTCACTTTGTTTTTATGAATTCAGTTAATTAAAGGAAGCATGAGACTCTTAATAAACCCTTAACCAGACATGTAAGGGATTCAGGGTTAAGAAATAAAGGAAATCTTCACATTTTAAAAACTGGAACCAGTGAAATTCTGTCATCTCTGCTTTTTAAATTTAAATGAATTACCTGATCATTAAAACAGCTGACGACCAGTTTTCTGTTTTTCATCGTATCGATTCATCGTAAAATAATTTCAGCTCTGGACTGAAAATGCTCTTATTTAAACGCAGGAAGTGATGAAAGATATCTAAGTGATTTTAAGTTTTGTTTTAACGAGTTGTCGTTTATCAGGTAAAAACAGGTTTTTTTCTATGTGAAGATTTGTTGCTCTTCTGTAGATAATTAATCGTTAATTAATAAGTCATTTAGGTTAACGTGTCTAACTGAGGTTGTTTAAGGTTTTACTGTCATCTTCTCTGATAATAAACACTTAGATTTTAAGGTTATTTTAAGGTTTAATATTAAAGTCTATTACACAATGAGAAACAGTGTAAAATGTTTGTTTTCACTTCCGCTATTAAAAACCCATTAAATTACTTTATTGTCAATGAAGAGGAAGTGGTGTAAAAAGATTTGGACGATTTCTCTCAACAGATATTAGTTACTATTGATTATAAACACTGATCAGCTGATAATAAGAGGTTTGTTTAAGGTGGTTTCAAGAAAAATCTGCCTTTATGTCAGTGAGGTTTGGTACAGAATAAAAAGGAAATATTTAGTTAAATGTGAGATTTAACTTTAATATCAGCTGACAAAAAGTTATATTTAAATAAATGAATAAGTAGAGTTTGGGTGAACTTTTTACATGGTTTTCATAAACATTTTTTTACATTACGAATTTCTTCTGACAGTCATTATATTAAACTACTGAGTGAAACTCGTTTGAAGTGGTATAAAGAAAATCTAATTTTATTCTATGGAGGTTTAGCATTGGATAAAGGAGTTATTATACAGTTAAATGCGAGGTTTAACTTTAATGTCAGCTGATATAAAGTTATGTAAACACTATTTAATGAGATAAGTGTATAAACTGAGGTTCAGTGAATGTTTATGATTTTCACCCACATTTTTTTTTTACATTAAATTATGAAGTTATATGTTATAAAAACTTGCTTAAAGCGTTATAAAAATCTACTTTTATTCTATGGAGGTTTGGTATTGGATACCAGTAAGTAAATAAGTGTATCAGAGGAGTTTGGTCGACATTTTAGATGTTGTGTCCCTTCTAACTTTAATTATATTAACTTACCTGGTTGACCATTATAAACAGTGATTTAAAATTAAGGGTTTTGTTTAAGGTGGAATCACAAAATATTAAAGATTAGTTGATGCTCCTCCTCTACTAAAAACTGCATTTACTCTATGGGGGTTTGGCATTACCTCAGGGGGAGATTATAAGGTTTAATGTTAATGTCAGCTGATAAAAAGTTGTGTAAACAGTATCTGAAGAGTGACTGAGTGTGTCAGAGGAGTTTAGGTGAACTTTTTGGTCGACATTTTGCGTTTCTTCTAACGTTAGCTCGCTGTTCTCTGACATTTTGTCGGTGTGTTACGGACCGACTGACCGCCAGGCCGCCGACTCCTGCTCAAACCTCAACAACCGACGGCCTCTCACTTCACGTTAACGTCGGTAAACGGTCACACACGGTGTTAACGTCGTCTCCAACAGACACCACACACACACTTTAACTTTAGGCCCCGTTAACGTAACTTTACCAGCTGCCGCCGCCGCTGATTTACACTGTGACCAGAAATTTCGGGTAAACTCACCGTTTGAAAACTCGACGTCAAAGTCCAAACACCACCTCAACCGTCCGGTGGCGGGGGGTTCAGAGCTGGGGTCTGACCTGGAGTACCGCTGAGGATCTGGGTTTATAAAAGAGAAAGTAGAAGCGGTAAAGTTGAGCTAAAGAGAGAAGAGGAGCCTCGGTCCTCCCGCTGCCATAAGAGATGAGGTCACTGCGATAAAAATAAAAGGATGTCGTCATCGGAGCTCCAGTCAAATGAACTCAACAGGCTCTTAAAGGCGCAGGCACCGTGCACACTGAGCCGACACAAAATAACTGCTGCGACGAGTATCATGTATGGAAGGCTATCACTGCCAAGAAACATATACATTAAACCTTAGAAATGACAAAAATAAAGTTACAAATTATAAATGTTTATTCATTTATTATTGCTGTTTATATCTTTGGCGCATCTTCTTTTTTAAAGCTACATAATGTAACACCAAACTGCCATAGATTAAAAGTAGATTTTTAATACTACTTTAAACAGATATTTATAATATAGAACTTAGTAAATAAATATAATGAACATGAGAGGAAACAGCAATGTAAAAAACAGTGTATACAACAGTGTATTGGGGCTTAGCAGTTTTTTTTATCCTGGGTGCATTTAGATTTCAGTTGTAAATTTACAAAAAAGAAAAAAAGAATTTATATCTTTTTTAAATGCTAAATTTATTATGTGCGATGTCTCAGGAACGTCTCGAGAGAATTAATCCAAATTTGATGCAAACATTCACTTGGACTCAAGGATGAACTGATTGAACATTTTGGTGGTCAAAGGTCAAAGGTCAAAGGTCACAGTAACCTGATTTTTGGCCATAATTCAAGAATTCACAAACTAATTAACTAAAGTTGATTAAAATTAATATTTATTGAACTAAAGTTACTGTTCTTACACAACTTTTTTTCCTTACACATCTAAGTTATTACCGTTGGTGAGAGTATTAATCAGCTGAGTCTGATGCGGTTTTTAATTTCCCTCCTGAGGCTGCTGCAGCTACAGGACGGTGAGCAGATCGAGGACAATGGATGCGATGGAAGCAGAAGAAAACTGAAAAGTTTTTCATTCTGGAGCAATTAGCATGCGTGATTACCTCAGACTGATGAATGTGAGGGAGACGATCAAAGCTCAGAGCGGCTGCAGAGATACTGAACCCAGCATTAATCACATTCTCCTGTGTTTCTGGTGTCGCTGCTGCACCACTGAACAATGTATTTTAAGTCTCCGTTAAATCCTTATTCGTTAAGTTCTTGACTCATGTCACAACTTCTGTTTAAAAAGTTGAACGTCATCACACGTTGCATCTGTTTGTTTCTTTTCTCAGCAGAAATGTTCTTGTATCCAAATAAAGTCAAAATGAGAAGTGAGAAGATTTGGCAGAAGTGGAACAGGGAGGTAAAGGGAAGAGATTGGTGGAAAACAGAAGTTATTGTGTCTCTGTCAGGTGAACCGAGATTTACATGGAATAATGAATAAATTACAGGAAATCCAGACCCGTTTTATTCTTGTTTCAGCTCTTTAACAGAACAAACCAGATTGTAACAGAACACATTGTAATAAACGACAAACGCATGAACAATGTGTTGATACATTTTGGCATCTCATCATGAAGATAATGTTTGTTTGTTTTTTAAAGTGGTCATCAATGATCACATGATGTTTTTCTGTTTAAGCTTTTATGATTTTAAAAAAATATTTATTATGCTGTAGATCAGTTATATGGAAGCTCATTTCTGCCAGGAAAATAAATGTTTTTTTCAATAGTTCAGATCTTAAATGTTGTGTTGTGCATTAAATTACCTGAAGTATTCACACTGACATTTGTTTATATGAATGTGATCCTTTACTTGGTAGTATTGGGCTTCCATTCATGCATGGTTTTTTTTTTCACGAGTCAAACTGACACCAGAGGAAACGTCTCCACCTCAGTGTCACCACAGAAACCGACTGAGGATCAGTTTCAACAGATTTAAATGTATAAATGGCTCTTCACCTTTTCCTCTTCAGCAGTATTTGTTGTCTTCCCTCTCTCTCTCTCTCTCTCTCTCTCGCTCTCCTCGTCCTCCTCCCTCCCATCAGCACCATTGTTGGTTGCCCGTGGCAACCAGCCTGTTGGAAAATCACAGTCTCCTCAGCGCTGCGGTTGCCATGGCAACGTGCTGCGACAGCAACTCCCGTCAGCATCAGACCAATAATTGTAGATGGACAACATCAATTCCTTTTATAGAGCAGACGAGTCGCAGAGAGAGAGAGAGAGAGAGAGAGAGAGGAGACCGGCAACACGGTGTGAAGGTCGACAGACAAAAATAATCAATTATTGATTAATGAATCCAGATGATCTGAACACAGTAACCAATAATAATATAATAATCATAACTCGTGTTTATTTTCAGAGAACTTGTCCAGAAAGTTAAAATGTAACACAACAAAGAACAGTAGAGATCAGAACATTAGAGTCAGACCAGCGCCTCCTGCAGAGACACTTTTCCTTCTCTGCTCTTTAACACACTGCTGTGCTCAAATTGTCTTTGAACTAACACTGCGTTCAATTTAACTCAGAGCCAGGAGTGACCTCTGAGTTAATAGCGTTTCAGTTGAGCTCACAGAGTCTTTGTAGCTGCTCTGTTGGAGTTTATAGACAACTTCAGAACAAATCTGCTCCACCTGAAGACACATAAACAGGAACATTAGCAGAGTGTTCACTACTGTTGACGTGAGGAGCAGCCATCTTGAATTCTTATGCCGGGGTTGGTGGGGTTGCTCTGACTTTCTGAGTTGGAAAACTGACTTCAGGGGACGTTCAGGTTCAAACTTCTGACTAGGAACTGGAACTGGAACGCACCAATAGCATCACATCACTGAAGCACTGTTCTGTAGTTTTAGTTTTTTCCATCGAAGGTAACCAGTGAAATATTAATGTCAATTACAAGAAGGTAAGCTTTAAGTTTGTTTCTGTTCTGTCCAGTCTAGACTGTGAACAGAAAATAAACTTGGCAAATACTGTAAAGATGACTGGGATTCGGGGGGGGGGGGGGGCTTCAGTTCCTGCCTTGGGCCCCAAAAGCAGCTTTATGCGCCCCTGCTGGTGAGAGAGAAACATCCTCCTCCTCTTCATCAGCTGCAGCTTCATCCTCTAGTGGATCTGTGGAGACAAACACACGGACAGGTAGACAGACAGACAGACGGACAGACAGAGCAAACAGCCATGATGTCCGCTGCCTGCACGGACCTCCTCCTCCTCCTCCTCCTCCTCCTCCTCCGGGCTGCTCCTCGTCTCCTCTGAATCACGGAGAAAAACACCAATATGAAGCGTCTGTTCCTGCTCTGCTCTCCGCCGGTGAGTCCACCGACAAACACACGGACACCGGAGCTCAGCGACACCGACACGTCTGAATCTGCTCGGTTTCATCACCTGTAGCCGACAGGAACCAGAGTCTGGATTCATTCTTTCTTTTCTTTATCGCGGTTTAACGTGTTTGTTTTATCGTATTTTCCCTCCTGCATCAGTCTCCCGCGGCGGAGGAGCAGATGCAGGAGCAGACATGTCGGACAGGCCGGATACATGATGCTGCTCTGCCTCCAGCTCCGGCTGTTTATCTGTTTATTTGCTTACTTGATTACTGATCGATCGATTTCTGATCGATCTAAAAGGTGAAGATGAAGCCAGGACGCTGTGATTCTGTCCACAGAGTAAGATGGAGCTGTTTTTATGAACCATATGTTGTGTGTGTTCACATTTATTTCTAAAACAAACAGATCATTTTGCTCAGAAATGAAATAAAAAGGCGTCTGTTTGAGCTCCAGCTTCATTCTGCTGATGTGCTACACGATCAGAGTAAAAGTACATTTACTCAAGTACTTCACTGAAGGACCCTGTTGTGATGCTTAGGCAACAGGGTCATGTCATTTTATAACAGAATGAAATATAAAAATGACATAATGATTCATCTGAAAGGGTGAAACAGTTGAATTTGGTCCTCGGTATTTTTCCATGAAGAGGTTTAACTCTTTACTGAATTCAGGTTGGATTTAAAGGAGCCTTGGTTCTTATTAAAGGATCAGTGAGCAGATTTAAAAGTGATGTTTGTTCCTCATCACTGACTCGTCTGAGACTTTAAATGTGGTTTAAACAGCAGGCACGTAGAAAACAGAATTTACTGAGCTGCATGTAGAACAGCAGTAATCAAATACTGTATTCAGCACAAATTTAAGTACAGAGCTGAAACAACTGGTCAATAAGTCAATGAGCTGATGGACAGAAAAATAATTCAGTTTATCATTAGAGTTCATTGCATCTTGATTTATGAAGAATACATAAAGAATTACTCAGTATGTTTTCAGCATGCAGCCTGTGCATTAACATTAATCTCAACGTTCTTACTTCTACACAAAGGCTTTTTCTAATTTGACAATTTTGACAAAATAGGCAGATAAAAAGGTAAAAATGTGAGTGAGGATTTAACCTAAAACTATTTTTTAAAAACAGAAAACACACCTTGATATTCAGGTGCTGCTTTTTTTTTTTTTTTTTGCTTCATCTTTTTTACATCTGCACTTATTTTTTATTTTCTCTCCTCTGGTTTAAGTCTGTATGTGTGAGTTGTTGTGGCCTGGTTTCACTGGTTCACCCACTAACCGTCAGTGGCGATGGATGAGGTTGCTAAGGGGGGAAATCCAGCAGAGTAAACACAAAGCCAACGATAAACACAGAGCTTTTCCCTCATGGTCTTCTTCACACCGGTAATGGGCGACCTCAGAGTAGAGCTGGGTCTCTGTGGACACTAAACTGGATCCCAGTGAAGGATTAATGAAATCAGGCGACAGCTCAGGCTGGGAATTAACTGCTGCTGATGGGTTTAATATGTAATATGTGGTTATATTTATATAAAAAGGCCAGGAAGGTGTTTATAGGCTCATTATCAGTCATTATCTGTCATTTGAAACCAAAAAACTAAGCTACGTTTCACATGTTAAAACAACACTGTGTGTTCCTGTCACTGATGTTTCCAGCAGATTCATGAAAATGTAAAATAATCCACATGAAGCCGTCGGTTTACATCTCCCCAGATGTGATTTCTGAGGTGGAACTACATCTTCATTACATGTTTCCCTCTGTTATTTAAAGTCCTCGACAGCCAGCTGAGGCGTGTCCCTGTTTCAGTCGGTGATGTTGACTTATTTAATTTGAGACAGCGCTCTAATTCTTTTAAATATCTTCATTAGGAGTAAATGATGAGCATCTTCAACAGGATCTTTAAGGCATTACTCAAATGTCAACCAACCCAACTTGTTACCAACCAGGCTGACCAACCAACCAACCAACATAACCTTTCTACCACCTACAAACCAATCGACCAACCTACTAAACAACTGACATCCTACCAACCTACCAACAAACTGACCAAGAAACCTATTTATACTTGCCACCCTACAACCAAACTGCCAACCTATCTATCGTCCAACCAACCCATCAACTGGCCAACCAACCTACTTACCTACCATCTGACTGACCAACCAACCAGCTTAACCTACCTACCTACCAACCACCCAACCTCCCATCCAAATAACCGACCTACCCGCCCAGGGAACCTACCTATATACCCATCTACCAACCAACTGATGGACAGACCAACAAACCATGGCCATAATGTTTCTCTAATTACAGCATGACTATCAAACCCACCAATCTACTTACCTTCCTACTTATCTACAAACCAACTGCCAACTAACCTACCAGTCTACATATAAACCAATCAAGTAACCTACTACCAAACTGCCAACCAACTAAACCTTCCTGTAAATCTACCAACCAACCACCTGACCAACCAACAAACCTACTTAATACCTACCAATAAACCAGCCAACTAAACCTATCTAAGCAACCAACCTACCAATCTTCTTTTTTCTGCCTACCTTCAGTATCTACCAATCAACCAACGAAGTGCCCAGCCAGTTAACCTACCTACCAAAGTAATTACAAACCAACCAAGCAACCTATGACCAACAACCTACCAATCTTGGAGTTATTCTTTCCCAAGTATCTGGATTCAGTGACTGAGTTCAGTTGTTGTCGTCACAGTGAGGTCACCTGGTTTGATACCACTCTGAACCAAGACCAAAAGCAGTGTTTACCAACTGTATTTGGCAAACACCGCTGTAGCTGGAAACTCTTCTTAGTTGTACTGGGCATAGGGATATGCTGTTTGTCAAGAAATTGTTTCAGCACTTTAATATTGGTAAGTGCCCCATAAAGTCTTGATTCAGCTCTGTGAAAAAGTCCCCATAAAGTTTTGATTCGGCACAAAGTTTTATAGACCAATAAGTGTTTGTACTAATGATGAATCTGTTTCTGTGTGTCCACAGCTCCTCTCTGATGCAGCAGTATAGCTATGGTTTATGCCCAGTCATCAAACACAGTTGGTGTCAATCCCTCCCTTTACTCTCCATCTTTCACCTATCAGATGTCATTTAACTACTCTGAGAGGGAAAACTCGACTGTCCTGGCAACCTTACCCACCACTGCCCTGTGCAGCCTCGAGGGCTCGTCCTCCGGCCAGCCAAACAGGACCTTCACCTCCTATGAGCTGACTTCAGGTGAGGTCGGCATCCTGGGCTTGGTGTTTGGGGTTCTCTGGCTGGTCTCCATCCTGGGAAATGCCCTTGTCTGCCTGGTCATCCATCGGAGCCGACGGACTCAGTCCACCACCAACTACTTTGTGGTGTCTATGGCCTGTGCAGACCTGCTTATGAGCCTGGGCTGCGCCCCATTCATCCTCCTGCAGGTCGCCTCAGGACGATGGCCGCTGAGTGCTGCTGCCTGCAAAGCTGTGCGCTACCTGCAGCACCTGTGCCCTGGTGTGCAGGTCTATGTCCTGCTTTCCATCTCTGTAGACCGCTTCTACACAATCGTCTACCCCCTCAGCTTCAAGGTGTCCAGAGAGAAAGCAAAGAAGATGATCGTGGCCTCATGGCTGTTTGATGCAGCCTTTGTCTCACCCTGCCTCTTCTTCTATGGATCCACATCTACAGACAGCAATCATTGTGACTTTTTCCTTCCGGACAGCTGGGGCAGTGTAGCCTACTCCGCCATTCACCTGCTGTTGGGTTTTCTGGTCCCAGTAGCACTGATTGTGTCATTCTACCAGCGAGTGATCCGCTACATCTGGAGGATCGGTGCAGACGGCCACACAGTGCGCCGGACCATGAACATCGTCCCACGGACTAAAGTCAAGACCATCAAGATGTTTCTCATGCTAAATTCAGTTTTCTTCCTCACCTGGACGCCCTTTTATGTTGCCCAGCTGTGGCACCCGACAGAGTCCGATGGACCCAGCAGGCAGGGGCTGCTGTTCTTCACAGCCATCGCCTGGATCTCATTCAGTTCCACGGCGTCCAAACCAACCCTGTACTCTGTCTACAACGCAAACTTCAGAAGGGGCATGCGGGAGACCTTCTGCATGTCGTCCATGAAATGCTACCGCAGTAACGCTTACACCATCACAGCGAGCTCTCGGATGGCCAAAAAGAACTACGTTGGGGTTGTGGACATCCCAGTGCAAGCAAAGACCATCACCAAGGACTCAGTTTACGATACATTTGACCGAGAAGCAAAGGAAAAGAAGGTAGCCTGGCCCACAAATGCCAATCCACCAAACACATTTGTGTAAATGAACTTGGATGATTTTGAAACTGTGAACATACAAAAACAAAACTGTGTGAAACTTTATTCAACAACAGCACATCAGTGTTGGCAGGTGAGCTAGCTGGAGGCTAACATGCTAGCTCTGTATTCAACTAAAACAAAAACTCACAGACACAGAATGTGTTCAGTTTGTATAAAGGGCTTTTTTTCTGATGTAACACACCTTCTGGCAGCCATATTGGAGATTCTCAACAGCTGTGAACAGCTAGCTGATTTTATACTTCATATTTTAATCATAGTTGGTTTCTGTGCTGTGTTTTGATGGATAGTTTTGCCATTGATGCATCAAATTTTGTGTTTTGATAATGTCCGCTTGCTAGCTAGCTAACCATAGTCTGTGGCCATCTATTAGTGACCTGTTGTATCTGATTTGCTGCAGTAATGCATGTGGTAGAAGCTAACGTTAAGTAGCCGTTTGTTAACACTGACATCATCTGCTTTGCTACATTAACAGTAATGGTGAGTTGGCTAGCTAACAAAGACCTATAGTTTGTTCAGGTTAAAGTTCAGGTTCAGACTCCAAAACTCACAAGAAAGAGTAGAGATCATAGAGCTACAAAGTGGGAGGAGGAACAGGAGTTTTCAAGGCAGTTGGATGGACATTAAACTCTCCTGGTTGAATAAAAAGTCAGAACTACCAACTACAATGAAAGAAAAGATGTGTTAACTACGGCTTCTAAGGCACATTTTGGTAAGAAACATCCATTGAAAAAGCTTTTGTGTCTGATATGTGTTCTGCTAATGGAGTAGCTAAAGATCTAGATTATGGTTGAAGATCATACTTTGTAGAAACCTGATAAAACATACACAGGTGAATCAGTTCACCTTCAAATTCTAAATCCGTTAAGGCAACTGTTAATGGCTAAAACATAATTTCTCAGAAACAATAACCCTACTTCCTGACAAACAATGATATTTGATGATTCTGCAAAACGCTGAGATACATCCAGTGCCATTTGTTTTTTCACTTTCAGTATTTCCACATGGCAGGTACAGTATGGTTGGGAAAGATCTTGGTAACAGTGAATAAAAAGGAAAATGTACATTACGCGGACGTGAACTCTGGTCTCCTGCATAAAGTTTGGATTTGCTCCAACTCCCAACCTACATAACCTTACTACCTTACTACTACAGCCTTCATCAATGGTCAGAAGCTAAATCCTCTAATATGGACATGATTCCTTGGGATATTAGGTCGGAAGCAAAGTTAAAATCATTGAAATTAATTGCCATAAGGTGAAACTGTAGTATGGTTTAATTATCCAGCAGAGTTCTGTGTTTATAAACTGAGAAACACTGAGATCATTTAAAGAAATGTGAATTTTAGAGTGAGTGATAATAGATCTGGAACCAGTAACCTCTCCCATAATTTATAGCAAGCTTAAGTCCCCACTTCAAGACCAGTTTCTCAGCCGCTACCTGCTGCTCCACAATGAGGTTTTCTTTCAAAGATCAAAACATCAGCACACTTTTCTCCTTTGCACAAAAACTTGTCCATATCAGCTCAAAAGTTGAGGTTCAAAGGTTCAGTTTTTGTTTTTGTTTTTCTAGAAACCTCTGATGGACACTGACATCAGTTCACTAAACCATTTATTTAAAAAGAAAAACTCAAATATAATGTGCAGGTTCTTAATATCTGTAGCAGCTAACACTTTCTCCATTTCCCCTATAACTGTTTGCACCTGGCCTGGATGTTGAGCAGGACATGCAGCATGTTCTTCTCACTGATAGAACTAACCTCTTCTAAATGTTCAGCCATTTGACAATAAAACTGTTCCAAAAGTGTGGCAGGACTTTGGCTCTTTGCAGACGACAGGACGTTTTACTGTGGAGAGTAAACTCATTAACTCTAACGTTTCACTACACCACAACAGTCTTTGCCCTTTTCTAGTTTTTTGAGACATGGTTACTGAGAGATTTTATCACAGATCATCCACATACACAACAGATCAGCAGCTGAGTCTCATCACATGCAGATGTGTGGATCAGTTTAAAGGATTCTTCAGGCAGTCAGTAACCACCAGTGAAAACCAGCATCAGGTGCAACAAGTTTCCAGACTAAAATGTCCTAAAACAGCCACCGTACACAGAGGCACAGCTACCTTATATGCAGCTGCACTGGAGCCTGCAATGGTTTCTTTATTTCTAAATTAAGTTTAAATGAGGATTAAAGGACAATTTTAGGTTCAAAAATGTGCAAATGTGCTCATGCAGAAGCCAGTGATAGAGAAGGTAGCTTTTGTGTCCTGCTGTGTAATGAACTTACAGCCCAGCAACGACTATTCAATTAATCAAACAGCTGATCGACAGAAAATTAATCGGCACTGGTTTCTAAAGTTTTATATAGACCAATAATCAGCAGATTAATCCATAATAAACACTAATCATTAGTTGCAGCCTTAGTTTTGATCCTAGCAGTTTTTCAGACTTTAAGTTAATGTGACCAGTTAATGTCCAGAAGCTGCAGCAGCAGAGTCTGCTCACCTGTCCTTCACACACCTGATCCTCACCTGTCTCAGCTCTGACGCTTTTTACCTGCTTATAAAAAACAAAACAAGCATCGTGTGATGAAACACTTGTGAAATGTCTCTGAAATGTTCTGTAACCTGTCAAATATACTGTGATTTAAAGGTCCATGCTTTATACTGCAGTTCTGTTTAAACACACACACACACACACACACACACACACACACACACCACCATGTGGTTCTGATGTTTTGAAGTTTGTCTCGACGATGTGCTGCTGTACGTACAAATAAATTATTCTTTTATCAGTTTAAATATATTTAGTAAAACCAGCAAAAAGCAAAGACACAAACAGCCTCAGTCTTTTCTGTTCGTCCACACGGTTTGTTTATATAGGAAATACTAATAGATATACTGTAGTACTTTTATTGATGTAAAGTATCTGAATACTTCACCACTGAAAGTCACACAGTAACAAGATCCTTTTAATTTAACCAGAAACATATCACTACCAGACTCCATTAACAAAAACTGTGATTTTACAGAGCAGACATACAGATATATCCCTGCCTCCATCTGTTAGTGTGTTTGTGTTTTTACCTCAGTAAAGTATCTGATTACTTCTTCCACCACTGAAAGTCCCACAGTAACACAAACACACGAACAGATGGAGGCAGTGGTATTCCAGCAGCTCCTATGTTCTGCTTGGTAAAATTGCTGTTTTTGTCAATGGAGTCTGGTGCTGATATACAGTGATGTTTGTTCAGTGCAGCAGCTGGTGGTGGTGACTGATTTCTTATCAATACTGCACCGATTTCAGTGAATCAATCAGCAGAGACTCAGTCACAGTCAAACACACGTTTATTTTCTTTTAGAAACAAAAAGAGCAGATCTCAGGTCAGATTCCACCTGTGATCACCTAACAAAGTGCTTCTGCCAAATTTAAGAAAGTGCACAAACTTTAATGAGGATTCTCAATCAACTCACTGACAAAATACAAAACAAAGAAGCTTAAAACGTGTTGGTCCGAAATGAAATCAAAGGGCAACATCTGCAAACACCTGTTTCCTTCAGCTGTTAGAGACAAGTGAGGAGAGAGGAAAAACAGGAGTAAACAGAAAATAAAAAAAAGCTTTGGGACGTTAATTTAATTCAATTTATCATCATTTCACTCAGAAAAGGCTCCAACTTGTTCCAACAAACATTCATCATCACTGAACTCTCCACACAGAGCTTCATCTGAGCTCATACAAAATACAAATACAAAAATATATCCACCACGCGTCCAGCTCGCTCTCCAACATCACTCTACACGGTGACTCCTCCGAGCTCGGAGGTTTAGGTTTAGTGCTACATCAGGAGCCTCTGAAGACACGACCGGTCCGACTCCGAAAACGTCAACAAATATTTATCCTCGGCTAATGTTCAGAAACAGACTGAAGCGGAGAAACACAGAACAAACAAGATCTCAGCTCTTTACCTTCCTCTTATTCTCTCCATCATTCAGTCACGTGACTTATAATAAGTTTACACAGCGAAGTTTCTGAATCTGGAGTTTAGGACCAGGACCAGGACCAGGACCCAGTTTGTTCCTAAACACCTGAATTTAAGGAGACAAAAACAGACCAGATGATGAAGTTTGACTGAACTTCTCTTTTAAAATGTAGTTAATATTCTAACGTTCACTGTTTTAGACTGAGAGACAGAAACTTGGATTTAACTTTCATCAGCTGTTCGAATAATTGGCACTGATGAGGAAACTTCTTGTCTGTTTAAGATGAAACATGTTAAACAGAAAATAAGTCACACGTTCCTCCTTTAAGTAAATGGTTGATGTTTTTTACAGTAAATCCTGGTTTTTAAGAACAGAATGTGTTCAGGTCTGTTCATCTGTTCATCAGAGGAGAACCCAGTGTGAAAACCCTGGAGACAGAGGGAGGGCGTTTATAAGTCACATGACACTGATGGACGAATGAGGTGGAGCTGTTTGTTGAGAACAGAGACAGAATCAAACCCAACAACTGTGACACGTGGAGAATAAAAAGGCTGTGATTGGTTGACACACGGTCAGTCTTTAACTCTTCCTGTCCTCCTCATCAGTCAGTCAGTCCATCAGTCAGTCAGTCAGTCAGTCAGTCCATCAGTCAGTCAGTCAGTCCATCAGTCCATCAGTCAGTCAGTCAGTCAGTCTAACCCTGTCCGTTGGTGCTGATGTTGTTCTTGTTGTTCTTGGACGTCTTGGTGCTGCTGCCGCTCTGAGGCATCTTCTGCTCGTCTCCAGTCAGCAGAGCTTTAATCTCTGACGGGATCTTCCCCTGATCCATGGCTGAACACCACTGCTTGTACTGTCACCACAACAACACAGAGACAGAGGTAAGAGCTAAATAAACAGGTGAAGTTCAGAGCTGTAAAACATGATCCTGCAGTCAGACCTGAGGGAGAATCAACTGATTTCCCACAGAGCGACCAGAACCAACCAGAACCAAAATATAATTTATTTTCATGTATGAAAAAAAGCATCAGATCATCACAGCTGAGTCTGAAACCAACAAATATTTGTTCTAAACAGCTGATTTTAGTTTCTAACAAATGATTCAATGAAGGATTTCACTGGATTAAAAAAGAAGAAGTCAGATTCACTCTGCAGTTAAAACAGTTCATGTTGTTTTAAGAAAATGAATCAGATTTCTACATGAAGACTGAACACGACTGGAAAAATAAAACTGAAGTGACTTCAGACTGAACTCAGGTTTAAACTTTCTGAAAACTGGACCCGAGTAAAATCACCAAGAAAACACTAATATTCTGATAAAAACCCAGGACGTGAACGTGTGTGCAGCTGCTGGTTTTCAGCTGAACCCTCCACCATGTGACCTGTCAGCACCTGTCAGTGTCTCTCACCTGTTCGACCTGCTGCTCTTTATCTCCTCACTGCTGGTTCACAGGTTCAGCGTTACTGTCTTTCTTCCACTGCAGTATTTTCACAGAGTGATACTGATGCTTTTACTGCAGTAACAGATACAAGTACTTCTTCCATCAGTGTGGCAGCTCTCTGAGCTCAACACTGAACCAGCTTTTAATAATCAGCTCTTTGTTGTATTAAATGTCACAAGACTGTAAAAAGTCAACAAGTTTAAACGTGTTGTTTTTTGTCCAGACCCCCCCCCCCCAAAAAAAACCGATGAAAGATGAAACGATGATTTTCTTTTTACCATTTTTGCTTTAAATAAAATAAAAACAGGTTTCTGATGAAATCTGTTGATCGACATAGTTTCAGTTTGTTCGAAGAGAAATGTCATTTTTTATGACCACTGTTCATTTTATTTTTTAGTCTGTTAAATGTTTTGATCTGTATTTTGACATATTTTAGAATCTATGAAACATTACCGATCGTAGTCACTGGTTTTTGTTTGTTTAACCTGTGGACCATGACAAGAATTAAAGAGGAGAAATTACCTCAGTGTTTAAACTCGTGTTCATCAGTGTTTTCTTATTTCCAACATGTCTGCAGGTAAACATCTGATTTAAGAACAATCCTGATCAACAAAGGTCTGAGTGTCCGAGTGAGTCGAACATCAACCTTCTGTTTTCTCAGAGTTCATGAATCAAAGTCTGACAGAAACAGTTTCAATGTCAGTGTGGTTAAAACTTTACCATCTCCAGCTCCTCCCTCAGGGCACAGATGGCTCTCTCTTTACTGGAGACCAGTTCCTCCAGATACTGGTACCTCAGTTTCTTCCTGGCTCTGCACTCTCTGGCGCTCTGACGGCTTCGCTCCAGTTTGGCCTTCAGGTCGATCTTGGCAGGTTTACGGCCGCGTTTCCCCGGCTTCTTCACTTTACCAGCCACCATCTGACAACACAGCACAGTTACACTCAGCTACACAACAAGTGCAACAGCAGAAAAGACGAGACACAAATCTGTAGCAACAAACGGGAGTCAGTGGATGATCTGAGCTGCTCTTTAAATGTCGGGAAATCAGGTTTTATCTGTGAATTTATCCATTAAAATAAGAGATGACTCTGTTTTCTTCTAGGAAACTAAACATCTCATCACTTTCACATCACTCATGACATTAAACACTAACATCAGGTAATCACAGGCTTTTATTACAGATGATTATTTATGACGTTACAGCTGATGTTATCTTTACAGTTTACAGGCTGTGACAGGCCCGAAATATTCGAGACCTTTGCAAATGATATTCCAGACATTTTCAAACCTTCCCAGGGCTTTTCAAAGAACTGAATTCAAAGCTTTTCAAGACTTTTGAGGACAGAGACGCTGCTAGCATTAGCTACAGTTAGCTTCATCTGACGAACATGTTCTACCACAGATAGCCTCTCAAACGGGTTAGTTACCGTCAGAACGGGTATTAACCAGTTTAACATTTAAACCAGAGTGAACGCAGAGCTGGTTAAACCTGGTTACAGTTGGTTAAAGCTGGTTCCAGGTGAACTGGATTTAGTTAGCCACCGTTAGCTTCATGGCTAGCTTCTCACCTTGTTATCATCCATGTTGTTCAGAGCTAACCTAGCTAGCAGCTAGCTGACGTTAGCCACGGTCAGCTAACAGCTCCGTTCACTAAAACACTTAATCAAACAAAGTTAAAGTGAATCCGCGCTAACGAGAATAACTCGGACTAAATTAACCCGGATAATTAACCCGCTGCTGTTTCGCTTTGTTTACATCGTGTTTCCTCATGGCGTCACGCGGTTACGTCAACAGTGTTTTTTCTTCTTTCAACAAATCTTTATTGGAAAAATGAAAGTGACATTTAACAAACTGAAGCCACAACACAGATGAGACTAAAAGTTTGACTTACTAAATTTAGAGTAAAAATAATTTTGTGAAAGTGAAAACATTAATTTCTTAATTTTGTTTTATTTGATAAAATCACATTTTTTTCCACAATGAATTTTAACTTTGAACGTAATTTAGTTTTAATGTGCCTCGTTTTTATTCTGTGTGAAGGTAAAAACCGCTGCAGGGACGCAGAAAAAAATAAAAGAGATAACTGACACATTCAGATATTTATTTCTTTATTTATGTACAGGTTTTTCAAACTGTCTGAGCATTTTGAATGCTGATTATTGACAAAACAAAACATGAACAAAACAAAACTTTAACATCAGAGTAAAAGTTGAGGATCCTTTTTGTCTTTTAATAGTGAACCTGGAGGAGGAGGAGGAGGTTTTTCTGCTTCTTTGTACTGATGACCACTGACTTACTGTGCAGAGAAAATATGTGACAGTAAAGGCATAAAGATAGATAATAATGGTTATTGATCAGCGTTAAAAAGAACAATAAATAAACATCTAATAGAATCAGCATTTTTCAACTTAAAAGCTCCAATTTTGACCGTCACTTTCCCTCAGTTTAATCATTAACATGATGTAATTAAGAGAGAGACTTTAAGGGAATAATTAATAGTTTGTAATATATTAAGGTTTTTTCAAAGGATTATCTGAAACAGTTTAAGAGCTTTTAAAGACGTAACGATCCCTTAAAGTCGACCAAATAACATGAAAAACATTCATTTTTCAATTAAGGTCAAAATTCATTTCCACAGTTGAGTTTTTAGTGGTTTTAACCCTTTAAATTTTAACTGAAAAATGAACATCCTTTAAATTAAGGTCCAACTATAGTGTGACTTTTAACATTAATCAGTTCAGAAAACCCATTAAAAAGACCTTAAGTTATGACAATCCAGTCACTGTGACTATATAATGACATTCAGATTATTTCACTCTGGGAAACAGCAAAAAAATCCAGGTGTTTGGTGTTTAGATGAATCTTAATTTGTCCTTTAATTTGAAAAACCCTAAATAAACACATTCAGCACATGAATAATGAATTCACAGAATAATCTTTAAACATCTGACACATTTATTAATGAGGAGTTATTAAGGTTTAAAATATTTTCAGCTGCAGTTTGAGATTTTTATTCAGTAAATGTTGATTAGGTTTATTTTGACTCATACATTAATATATTAGAAATATTAAGATTTGGACCTAAAACTGACTGTAATCATTTCAATTCATTTACGGTGGAAACTCTGGTGTTCCCAAATTTGGGATTAATGAATGGATAAATAAACTGCTTTAAATGTTATTAATGCATTTGAAATGGATTATCTTCATGACTTAAAGCGTTTACAAAGAGTAAAAACTCCTTTAATTTAAACTCTAAAGGGTCTTGATGCTGTTTGGTCCATTCAACCAAACATGCTCATTCAAACATGAATTTGCACCTTAATGGTAAAAAATGAAGGTACAGACTGACCTGAAATGTTCTGTACATTTTAAAGAGTTTTTAATTAAATAAAATTAAATCTTTTTAAGTCCATTAATGTTTCCATTAAATTCTTACAAAATCTGTTAAATAAATGAACACTGGATGAAAATCCTTTAACATTTTTATTACTTATGTGTAGCTGAACATATTTCAGAGCCTTAATGTAAACCTAAATTAACCTTAATAAAACCTTAAATCTTACATATCCATTGAAATCTTGTTATTTTATTAGAGAGTGTCTTTGTTGAATTTAAGGACAAATTAAGGGACGTTTAACGACCAAACACCTGATTCAGACTGAGGCGTTTTCAGGGTAAATTCAGGGTAAATTCAGTGTCTTTAAGGTGATTCTGACAGAGTGTCACAGCTCCTTCATCGATCATCAGGTCTAAATATCTTAAAGCGTCAGATCCAGACAGTTGAGCCGAGCGAAGCCGTTTCTAATGTCACAGTCTGTTCGTTAACAAACGGACGAATCAGAGGCTCGTTCATACAAAAAAAAAAGCTTCATCTTACAGTCTCACATTATTTACAGGTACAGACACAGGATATGTACAAACTGCTCATCCTCTCAAACCTCCGTCCAGCGTCAACGTCCCAAACCTGCAGGAGAGAAAGGTGATTTTAGTTCCATCATCACTTACCATAATTTACACTTAAAAACACAAGAAAATAAAGTAGAAGTTCAGAAACACCAGAGTTATCCTTTAAGGAGTTTTCTGAGGGGTTTTAAAGGTAAGAACTCCTTAAACATCAAAGCCGTCCCTGGATTTTCACTTTGATTTAAAAAATAAGGGATTTCACCTTTTTAAACAACTCAGAAATCATGGAGAAAACCATTAATTATCCCTTTAAAAAAGTCAAGGATGGCTTTAATGCTACTTGGTAAATTAAGGTTTTTTTTACACTGTTTAAAAAACCTGGAAAACCGAAGCATCTGAAAAGTTAAGGGCTACTTTCTGTGCTAAGCTAGGCTAAACATGTCCGCCGTCTGACCTCTCTAAGAAGTGGTTGTTCTCTGCCAGCTCTTTGACCACGCCCTCCATCTCTTCCTTCAGCTTCTTCATCCTGAAAAACAAGATGGAGTCAGTGACGTCACAGACACACAGACGTCTCAGGTCTGACGTCACATGGTCACAGAGACGTCGTGTTCAGTCTGAGATCTGACAGACTCCATGAGACTGATGATGATGAATCCAACACTCACCCAAGCGTCATCTCCACCAGTGTGTTCTGACTCAGGTACGCCTGAGGCTTCATCCCACTGGACACCAGAGGAAGAACCTTCTGAGGCAGCTGTTCCTGCAGCTGGACGACAAACAAACAAACGAACAAACAGTTAATTAACAGCACAATAATTTAACCTCCCGAGAGCTGAGCGTTGATTCTGTCTGCAGGTTTCATTTCTCCTGCTGTGTGGGATCAGTATCAGAACTAGTAGTAGTAGTATCAGAGTATTTCCTCGACCACAGCTGATGTCTGTTAAACACCTGGTGTTTACCTTGATGGCTCTCTCCATCAGCATGGTCACCTCCTTCTCGATGCTGATCAGCTGACCCGACAGGCTGAGCAGCTGCTTCCTCACATGATGAACTTTCCTGAAAAACACAAACGCAACACGTCACTGCTCACGCCGTTGCCGAGCAACAGAGACAGTGACCACGAGCAAGTCGAGCTCACTTCCTCGTCAGAGGAGAAGGCGTGAGGAGAGGAAGGTCAGGACAACAAATAATACCATCACCATCATCACCATCATCATCACCATCATCAACATCAATACCATCACCATCATCATCATCATCATCATCATCACCATCATCATCAATACCATCACCATCATCACCATCATCATCACCATCATCACCATCATCACCATCACCATCATCATCATCATCATCACCATCACCATCATCATCATCATCATCATCATCATCATCACCATCATCATCATCATCATCACCATCATCATCATCATCATCACCATCACCATCATCACCATCATCATCATCATCACCATCACCATCATCACCATCATCACCATCATCACCATCATCACCATCACCATCATCATCATCATCATCATCACCATCATCATCATCATCACCATCATCATCACTCAATACCATCACCATCATCACCATCATCATCACCATCATCACCATCACCATCACCATCATCATCATCATCATCACCACCACCATCATCATCATCATCATCATCATCACCATCACCATCACCATCATCATCATCATCATCACCCACCATCACCACCATCACCATCATCACCATCATCATATCATCATTACCATCATCATCACCATCATCACCATCATCATCATCATCACCATCATCATCATCATCACCATCATCATCATCATCATCATCATCATCATCATCATTTCATCATCACCATCAATACCATCACTCATCATCATCATCATCATCATCATCATCATCATCATCATCATCACCATCATCATCATCACCATCACCATCATCACCATCATCATCACCATCATCACCATCATCACCATCACCATCATCATCATCATCATCATCACCATCACCATCATCATCATCATCATCATCATCACCATCATCATCATCATCACCATCACCATCATCATCATCATCATCACCATCATCACCATCATCACCACCATCACCATCACCATCACCATCATCATCATCATCACCATCACCATCATCACCACCATCATCATCACCATCATCATCATCATCACCATCACTCATCACCATCACCATCATCATCATCATCACCATCATCATCACCATCATCACCATCATCATCATCAATACCATCACCATCACCATCACCATCAACATCATCATCACCATCATCATCATCATCACCATCACCATCATACCATCACCATCATCATCATCATCACCATCATCATCATCATCATCACCATCACCATCATCACCATCACCATCATCATCATCATCATCACCATCACCATCATCATCATCATCATCCTCAGTCATGTGTGTTTTACCTCATCCACTCTTCACTCTTGGAGATGAAGAGACGATATTTCATGGCACATTCCTCTGTGAACAGAGACCGGGCTCTACTGGCGTGAAGGACCAACTTCTGTCTGTCAGAGAGACAACACACACACACACACACACACACACACACACACACACACACACACACACACACACACACACACACACACACGGGTCAGGACTTCAAAATAAAAGCCCAGACCGATGCTGTGCTTCAAACTGCAGCTCAGTGAACTTACTTGTCAAATTTATGGATCTGTTCCTCGTTGTAGGGCAGACCTGAACACAGGACATGAGAACAGAAACCGAGTTCAGCACCGTGACGTTTTTATCTCAAACATGTTTTTATGTCATTGAAGATGAAGGTCGTCCGAGCTGTCGTCTGTTTGTGTTGATAAACTCACGTCTCTCTGCTTTGTCCTTCTTGAACTGTTGGTAAATGGCCGTGATGGCGTCCAGCAGCACTTTGATTTTCTCCACGCTGCAGAGACATCACACACTCATTACACACACACACACATCAGTGGGTTTACTGTATGTGAACATACACACAGTCTTACTTCCTGTCCTTGGGGTGTGTTCCCACTTGTTGTGTCCAGCTGTCGGTCAGCAGGCCGCCGGGGAGGAATTTACTCTTGATGTCTTGTGTTGTTCGTTCGATGGGCTCCAGAGAGCTGGAGATCTGAGCACATCAGGGTTTACTGTAAGTATCGACTCTCAGCTGGACATTAAAACATTTTAGAACTCTGATCTTAAACCAGATGAAGGATTTTAGTCGTCAGACGTCTGGATCTTCAGGAATCAGAGAAACAAGCGGAGCTAACGTTAGCAGCAGCTCCGCTAACAGCTGAAGAGTTTTAACCTGAAGCTACTTTATTCAGAGTTTTAATGATCAGGTCTGTTTGTTCAGCCTCCACCCAGCGTCACCTCAGTGTTCAGGGTGTTGTGATGCAGCTACTACATCTCTGACGATGTAAACAAACACTGAGGAAGTTATTCTCTCTGACATTTCCTGTTTCTTATCAAACACACAGACAGTGTGTGAACAAACAACATGTTAAATACTCACTCTGAGAACTTTCTTGTGCATGTCTGAGATCTCGTCGTACTCCGTCGTCAGCATGTTGGCCTGCATCAGCACCTCGAACCTGCACGACAACACAGAGGTCACTGTGGGTGAGCTGCTGCTCACACACAGGAGCTTATGATGTTTATTAGTGAGACGCTCACAGCTGCTCAGTCTTCTCCAGTATCTGTGTGCAGTAGTTACACAGGTGGAAAACCTCGGACTTCTTGTGTTGAATCTCGCTGTAGTCCTCCTTCATCAGCTCACTGGATCAAAACAACACATCCAGAATAAAGAGGTGAGGAGAAATCTGCAGCATGTTCTGATCCATCTCATGTTTATAAATGAAGGAAGTGAGCCTCGTCTGAACTGATCTGCTCACTGAGGGGACAGTTCCTCCACCAGCAGACCTGCTCTGTCCTGGATCTGAAAACCACTGCCCGCTGTATAATTTACATCATGGAAGCTCGACCTCGCTGCTCTCTGTGAACTTACATCAAACCACGAACTCCTTTTCGTACCAGTTCCTGATAAACCAGCAGAGACTCGGAGGTTTTCCATAAATGTCCGACGTCGCCTGCAAAAGTCTGAACAACAACAACAGGAGGGTCAGAGTTCATCAGTTCATCAGTTCCTGTTGTACCTGCAGTTAAACAGACATCTTTCAGCCAATCAGAGAGCAGGATTCTCAGTGGTTTATCAGATATTAAACAAAGAGCAAATGGAGTCACAGCTGTTGAGCAGTTCAAACAGTCTCCTCTCATATCTGAGTCCTGAACTCCAGGTTTGAATCCACAGCTTCAGTCATTAACACATACTGATACAAACTCTTATTTAAGAAATGACTTATTTAAGTCATTTTCAGACTCTAAATCAGACAGCTGTAACTTGAATGATTGATGAAAAGGATGAAAACTGTGGGTCTGATCTGTTGTGTTGTTTCCTTCAGCTGCCGTTCAGAAAATCAAACAGTCACTGTGGTAAAAATGAAACCTGAACTGGCTGCACTGAAACTTCTGCTCTTCCTCTTTAAGTTTAGGTGAATCTTATTTTGTACCTTGGCGTAGCTGGCGTCCAGGTCCAGATCGTAGCGAGGCTGAACTTTAGGAGGACTGGCTGTGAAGACAAAAATACTCCGAGTTAAAACTCCATCACCGTCCTCTTTGGTTTTAGTTTAAACTTTTAAAATGAAAGATGTCAGTATTAATCTGTCTGTCGCCGCCCTGCTGGTGGCTGACTCTCACTACGTACGGTCTTCGAAGATGAGTCCGACGGTGGCGACGGACTCGCGGCTGACGAGCATGATGGGATTGTCTCTGGAGGTCTTGGGGAAGGTCTTGGCTTGGCGGTTGGGGTCGAGGACGAGGCGGCGGCCCTCATACAGCAGCTCCTGGTTGTGAAGCGGGATGCTGGTCCTGCGGGACAGCAGCTCCTGGAACAGCGCCGCCCTGTGGACATGAGGAGAACAGCAGCTTTCAGACACACAGGACTGGAGGACTGTTGACATCATTTCCTGTCTAATGCCTGACGGGTCTCTTACGTGTTGTACTCGTGGATGTAGACGTGGTGCAGCGTGGCCTGCTGCAGACTGAAGACGTACACCACGGTCCTGTGCAGGATGTCGTTGGTCTCGGCGAAGAACTGGTCGAAGCCCCAACATTTCTCCTGGTCGGCCTCCAGGATGTTGGCGAGGACCGGAGTCAGGAGGCTCTGAAGACCCCTGAAACACCAGACCAGAGGAGGACACAGTCTGTGGTGAAAAACCAGATCACTGCTGACCCTGGAAACAACCGCTCAGTGGAGCTTCCTGCGTCAAGTGTCATTTGGGATTATTATGTTCTCCAAATATATAAACCTTTAAAAGTTGCATGTTGGTGGTTTCATACGTCAGAAAGAGGAAACAAACACCAGGAAAACATTTGGACATTTAGGCATCATGTAGTTAGATTCAGCTTCTCGTTCAGTTTTTGTTTGATCGGAGCGTTTACAGTAAAGATGAGTGACGAGGGAAAAGCTGCATCATCTCAGCAGGTTTATTCAGGGTTTATATTTTTGTCAGGAAGAAGAAAAGTCAAGGCTCAGCAGAATACTCCTGAAAGCTCACCCAGAGACTCTGCTGATGGAGTCGTCTTCTCTCATTTTAAATAAATCAGTTTGCTATAAGAACTAGTGAAAGTGAGAAAGTGCAGTTAGTTCAGGTTAAATTAGATTATGTATCAGGACCAGACTGTGTAAAAGTGACCTCTGTATCTATTCTTCTTCTGCATTTATGTTGTTCAGCAGCTTATCTCCTTCTTGTGAAGCTGTTTCTGGATTTTAAAAAGGTTCAAAGAGACGTGTAGCTGATCTTTGACAATAAAAACACACTCATTCAGCTGAGTAAAGGACTGAGTGGAAACAGACTGAGAAACCTCTTCAGTCATATTATCTCTGGGCTGTAGAAACACCACCACGTGCTGACAGAGCCACATCTTACTTGGACAGACTGCAGGACACTGGCATCTCTGTGCTCCACTCGATCTTCCCGTTCTCACACTTCTGATGACCGGAGATTGTCCCAGACGGTTTCTCTGTGATGATTTTATACCTGAGACAAACAAACATCTCACTCAGTGTAATTCCTCTCCTCTGAGACGAGTTTACCTCTCTCTCTCTCTCTCTCTCTCTTACATGACTTCTTTGTTCCTGCGCGGCCCTTCGAACGGTCTGAACGGGAGGCTGCCGGTGGCAGCGTGGTAAAACGTGACCCCAATGCTCCACAGATCCACCGTGGCTCCGTATTTCTTCTGGTGGTCTTTTCTCAGCACGGCTCGCTCGTACATGTCCGGGTGCTGCACAGGAAACACATCGACAAGAGGTCAGAGGTCAACAGATGCAGACACTCACGCTGAGAGACGACTGGAGAAGCCTTCTGTCTTTATGAGTGTCTCCTGTTTAATCTGTTTTATTCTTGTTCTACTTTACAAATGAACAACGTCCACAAACTCCAGAATTTCCTCTTTTAAACCGATGATATGAAGTTCACAGGTTCAGTTGTCAGACGTCAACAATAAACTGAGGAAGTTCCGTCAGAGAGCTGCACAGCAACCAGGAAGTGTCTCTTCAGTAACAATGACAGTGATGTGACTCACCAGATACTCCTCAGTCCCGTACAGAGACACAAACTGCTCGTCGTCCTCCAGCTCTCTGGCGGCTCCGAAGTCCGTCAGTTTGTAGACGGAGCAGCCGTCCTCTCCGATCACCCTCATGATGTTTCCCGGTTTGATGTCCCGGTGAACGATGCCGTACTCTCTCAGGTGGTTCATACCTGCCACTGCAGGAGCCACAACAGCCAATCAGAGAGCTTCCTAACAGTATGGATTTTAACCTGGAAACACAATGTCTGTAGCCACAGCTGTCGCCAGCACAGAGTAAAGAAAGTGAAATTACAGAGCTACACCTGCTGAGTTTTTACTGTTCCTCACCCACATCATGAAGAACTATGAGGAACTCATCCTCTGGGAGTCCGTAAGCGTTGGACGACTCCTCTAACACCGTGTACAGACTTCCACAGGGACAGTACTCCATCACCAGGACCTTATGACGAGTGTTGGACTGAGAGGAAGAGGAGGAGGTCAGAAACATGTTAACACTCATGAACCTAAAGGAAATGAAGCCTCGTCTCCTCACTGACCTCCTCCTCCACAGCAAAGAGTTTAACGATGTTTTTGTGGTTTAGTTTCTTCAGAACCTCAAACTCTCTCATCTGGACGTCCAGCGGCCGCAGAAAACTCAGGTTGTTAAAGACTTTGACTGCGTACAGGTCCCCGGTTTTCTACACAAACAACAACATGTTTTATTATATACAGACATGAAAACATCAAACTACAGAGCTTCTCTTTGTTAATCCTGTTATTTTAGTACGACCACAGAGGTTCAGGTGACAGAAACAGAGTCTGCAGGTTTGTGTCTGAGCAGCAGTGAACCTGCTGGAGAAAAACCTCTGAACTCTGTAAACCAGTGAAATAAACTGAGGCTTGTGCAGACTCAGCACACCCATGTAAAAGCCCCTGTTCTGATTAGATCTGCAGACCTGAGGTGTCAAACAGTCACTTCAGGTTCAGACTGATCCTCTGACTTTGAAGATTTTGGGGAAATTCCCTCTCGTACAGTTTTACAGCCTGAAGGTTTGAAATCTTCTGGATCGACTACAAACACAAACTGATCTGATCTGTGGGAGGTGACTCCACTGAAACCTGAGCTGCAAATGTATGAAATTAAATCTGAAGGTTTTCAGATCTGAGAGGAGAAACATTATTCTGCATCGTCCCTGCACGAGAATGTTTTCAGTTTCTACAAATGTGAACAGAATCTGTGTTTTCCTTTCACCCTCAAATCTGTGACCCAGAAATTACAGGTTGTTTTTTATTTGGAAATGGAAATGACTGACAGGGGCAAAGAGCTTTGGATCCATTCCAGACTCCATTGACAAAAACAGGAATTTTACAGAGCAGAACACAGGAGCTGCTGGAATACCACTGCCTCCATTTGTTAGTGTGTCTGTGTTACTGTGTGGTACTTTAGCTTCAGTAAAGTATCTGATTACTTCTTCCACCACTGAAAGTCACACAGTAACACAGACACACTAACAGATGGAGGCAGTGGTATTCCAGCAGCTTCTGCTTAAATTCCTGTTTTTGTCAATGGAGTCTGGTAGTGATAACATGTGATGTTTTTTGGTTCTCCACTGAACTGAAAACCTGAAAAGATACTTCTTCACTTTGATGTAAAGATTTCCCATCAAACCCTCCTGTGCTGTGATTGGCTGTGAGCTCTGACCCAGCAGCACCAGCTCAGGTGAGTTCTGGTTCGTACCTTGTGTCGGCCGCGGTAAACGTTGGCTGTGGCTCCCTGACCCAGCAGGTCTGAGATGAGCCACAAGTAGTTGGTGGTGCTCTGCATCCTGACGGCTGCAACTGATCCTGACAACACACAAACAGCTGATCAATACACCAGGATCTGATCGATAACAATCAATAAACCAGCAGCCAGGAGCTGCTATCAAACCTTAACAATCCTCTGGAGGATCAGCGAATATCTGGTCAGATTCTGATCCTGATTTAAAACCGTCAATTTTTTAATTTAAATTTAATTCTTTATTTTGTTAAATCGTGTTCAAACTACAGAATCACTTTACGTTTTTAGGATCTGATACTTCTCTAAAATTATTGAGCTGTTTCACTTTCTTTCCTTTGTTTCTATTCTCATTTAAAAGCATTTTAAAGGCTAATTATTCTCTGTCTCTGTGAAGCAGCTGTTAAACTGTCAAATGTTGTGGAAACCTTTCACCTTGTCTTTAATAATAAATCAGATTCTGTCGAGGTGACGAGTCAGAGATAAAACAGATTTAACTGAATGGAAACTGAGGACCTAATAAACTGGATAAACTTGATGCGTTCCTCTTATGTAATGTTTCTACTGTCACTTCATATGAACCACAGAACCAGACTCTGCTACATGCTAATGCTCACTGTACAGAGACACTGATGATTCTACCGCAGACCTGATCTCTCCTCCTGGCTGCAGACTGTGGAGGTTAGAGTCTCGCTTTCAGTCTCAGTTTTATTCTGAGCCAGAAAACTTTACCTCTTCAGATAAAACTGAAATCATGTTGAATGGCTGAAACCACAGACACCACAGGTTCAGGTCTGAGCACAGGTGAGACACTGCAGGTGTTCCCGGGTCGTTTTTACAATTTATATGTTAAAAATGTCACGGTAATAAAGTAACAGTAGAGACGCTGTAAAGGTTTAAATTATAAATAAAGTTTAGATTTCTGTACGGTCGATGCGTCATGACGTCACTACGTCTCCGGGAAATTCCCGTTTCAGGCCTCAAACGTTCAAACTCACCGTGACGAGACACAGACACGGCAGATTCTAATCATTACATTAACACACATGAGTCTAATGGAGATGAAGCTGCGGATATTTAACACCTGAACCTCTGAATAAATCCTCCACCGGAGCTTTAGCACGGACACAAACACCGGAGCCGTTCACGTTAGCTGATAAACACACATACACACGGTGCAGTTACCGGATACATGAACCCACTGACTGTTGAATTAATGTTGAAACATTCGTGTTTTCGCTGCAGGAGCTGTTTTCTGATGTATTTTCACTTTCTGTAGCCGGACATGAAAATACGATCATGTCGTGCTAACAAGCTAACCGTTCAAACTGCCCGAGAAAACCGGGTCCATTCGCTAACATGTCAGGCTACAGAACGGTGGCGGTGAATACCGCGTCTTTAAGGTTTTTGTCGTATAAAATTAATCATAATTATTTTGTTTATTTCCTCACCCTTCCTTCTGCGGCCGATTCCTCCTCTTCCGCTGTTCCCTCGTCATGTGACAAATGCGGACCAATCAGGACGGAGAGTTAGCGAAGGGGGCGTGGTTAGAATGAGAAGTTAGGTTACCGTATTACTCAGATGAGAAGCGGCAGATAAAAATGTTCGAGTGTTGAAACAGCTCTTTACAGGCTTTTGACGTTGTCGTTCTGTTATTTCAGCTTTTAATGTTTTAAACTGGAATCAAAACTTCCTTTGTACTCCCGAGGACTGCTCTGGTAAAAGAGCGCTAATGTGTCCAGGTGTGCTCACTCCTGGCTCTGATGCGTTATTACGGTAGAACAAAAGGGAACTATTTGGAAACCGATACTTATCTGTTAGGTAAGAAAAATATCGATACTCACTATTAATGCAAGTACTGATCATCATACTGACTCCACCAGAATGATATGAACTGAATTTGAATGTATCTTTATTTGGACATCACACAGAGAGGACAGCCTCTCACTGAGTCTCTGTGTGTCTCATATTGTGTTTTACTGGGCCCCTGGTCCGGTCCTCATGGGGCCCGCTCAGCAGTCCATCCATGGGTTTTTATCCTCAACAGTTAATGTGCAGCATGGCAACAAAAACAATACGATGATGCAGCCAATAAACACACAGTGATTGTTACTGAGCAGTTACAGAGTTCAGACAGAGGATGGCAGCACAGGCTCCAAACAGGAGACCAACACTAACTCTGTGATTAAATACATCACATAGAAACAATAAATCACTCACAGGAAACCTGTGTGTGAATATCTGAGTTTGATTTCTGACATAAAAGGTCTAAATGTGGTTTCAAATCTTTTCCTCTCCACAGTCAGGAATCAAGTCTGGACTCATTTTGCCTTTGTCTTTGACATTATGCAAGTTGAGAAATGTCAATAGAATAATGTTGACTTATTTATCTTTATTACAGATACTGTTATAGCCTGGAAAACCATATAAAAGTATATGAACATTATCAGCCCTGTAGGTGGACAATAATTCAGAATAATCAACTATCAACTTTCTTAAAAGATCCTGACACAACAATGTGATCATGTGAAATCAGTTTTCCAAACAATCTGGGATTTAAAAGCTGAACTTTTTTAAACAAACATGAAGAATTTCAGCTGTAATTTTGTCTCTAATACGAGGAATTACTGAGTCCTCAGGTAGAAGGAGACGAGTTAAACAGCTGCTCATTACCTGAACGTAAAGTTCAACTCTTGAGTGATTCCAGAGAAAGTTTGAAGTTTATAACTTTTTGTCGTTTTTTTTCTGTTTCAGGTGATTGAAAATTAAAAGTCAGTTCTGTCTGAGAAAAACCACAGAAGTTATAAAGTTGAATCAAGGATCAGTTTTTATCTTCATTCTGAGCACCAATCATCACACAGACACAAGTTCAAAAGTTCACTCACTTTATATTTAACAAAAAGAAAAAAAACAAAAACAAAATCAGCATTTCATGAGTTACAACAGCTTATGGTGGCAGCTGGATGGGCTGTACAGGTCCATCTGATACTCTGGTTTACAGGTAAAGCAGTCATTGTATAAAAACGCAGAGTTAGTGGAAATTAAACGAACATGACGAACCAAATGTTGGTCATCTCCACAAACGTCCTCGCAAAGCACCATGGGATCAAAACGGATGAAGGACATTTAAAAAAAAAAAAGAAACAACACAAACTTCTCTGTTTTTTCCTGTTTGAAGCTCCGATAAAAACCTGGAGACAAAAGTGCTTTTTAAAAACAAACAAACAAAAAAATGACTCAGCCTTTTTCAATCTTTTTTCTTTTTCTACTTTCTTTGACCTTTTTCACCCACGTTCCTCACGATCTGTACAAAATGTCGAAGCTCGGTCCGAAACCGTCGACTCTTTAACGACACACAGAGCAGTTTGATTTGTTTTGTTTCCGTCTGTCAAACGTCTCCTGGATTTTATTCTGTCTCCATAATAAACATGAAGCTTTAACAGAGTCTGGAGGAACATTTGTTTGGTAAATTAATCTGATAAGCATCAAACCTCAGGACGCTCCGATTCAGACTAAAAATCACATTTGGAAAAATGTGTAAGAGCTAAAAATTGGAATGAAGCGTCTGATGTCTTCAGATGATCAGATCCAGACTTCAGTCAAAACGTAACTAATTTTAGGGGCTGAAAGTTTTGGTGCCGATGATGAACGGCAACATTGGCGTTAGTTTCAATGTCAGCTCTAAAATAAAGATATAAAATGATTATTTTTTAAATGTTAACGTTAAGCTGTATTTCATTTACACAAAGTTCTTCTACACCTTCTTGTGTATAGATGATATTTAATAATTGGTAACTTCTAACTTTTTATAGAAATGTGTTTTTTAAATTTCCCAATTTATGGTGTAAAAAAGTTTTATTTTCTACCAAAACTCCTACATGAGTAAAATTAGTGCCCTTAAATTTCTCAATTCCCTCACATTTTTAATTTGTACCCTTCAAATATTAAATCATAAACTAAATTAATTCCCTTGAAACAATGACCTTTTAGATGACGTTAAAGTTTGAATTAAACAACATTTCGTTCATGTCCCATAAAACAGAAAACATCAGTTATCCTGTAAATTCACAAAGAAAATAACTTTCAATGATCAAACAGATGTTTTCCAGTTCAAACAGTTTCTTGTGAAAAAATAAAGAGCGAACAAATTATTCATCTGAGGGAAGAATTTAGAGCAAATTTCCCAAAACAAAGTTCCCCGTCATCAACCAGACTCAGTAAATCTGATGTTTACAGTTAGAAATCTCTTCACCACGTCAGTCACCTCCTAAAACACACAAACCAAACGTCCACCTTTAAACGAGTTCACTCCAGCTGCGTGAAACTACAAAGTTTTGTACCGGAAATCAGCTAAAAAAATAAAAAGTCCTGTAAAGTGCAGTTAGCGAATGAGAACCTCTCCCCGAAAAAATAAAGAGTTTGATGTGGATGTGTGCGCATGATCGGCCTGAAAACACACCTGGATGTGTGAGCGAGTGATTGTACCACAGGTGGCCCTCGGCTGGTCGACAGGTGTGGGCAGATGTTGAGGGTGTACGGAGGCAGCAGGGAGCCAAGAATATATGTTTATGTACCGGTCCAAGACAAGACTGGACTGTTAGGCGTCATCGCTGGTTTCTAGTGGTTTGGGTTTCTGTTCAGATAAGTGAGAATCCAAAAGCCTCAAAATATCACTGCATTGTACAAAATTTTAATTTTAGAGCCGTAAAATCTGATTCTCTTATTTCACAAATCAAAATTTAAAAATCTTCTTCACATGTAATAATTATTTTATGCACAGAAATGATCATCTCGTGCACACACTATATCAGATCCATATTTTGTGCAAAGTTAAATTTTGTTTGCACAAGATTCATCAAATATTGGCACTTTGTGGCCTCCATATACAGTAGGTTTATTTGTAAATGTTGAAAATAATTTCTGGAAAATGTGGAATTTATCTCCACCAGATGGCGCAATGTTTAAATTTTATTAATTCAAGCTTGGATAATATTTTATTTATTTAAGTGGCTAATTGTGCTCAGATGACTTTTGATGATACATTTGTAAAGGTTGTGTAGAATTTTCAAAAATTATATCTAAATAAATTCACGATACCTAGACCTCGGTTGGTAGCGTGGGTTTAGGCTTTTCGCAAATATTACTGAAAATGAAAATTAAATTTTCTTAAATGAGAAAAAAGTGTTTGTTGTCTCACGATCTTTTTCAAGTTAAAACAGACTAAAACTGTCTCGTTAAGACAAACTTTTCTGTGTTTTATGTTAAAATGTAAAAGACAAAACTAAAACTGTCTTTTAAACGTCTGCAGACAAATTTTCTGAACCTCATGATATGTTGGAGATGTGTTTGTAAAGCGTTAGATTGTCTTCAAATTCATGCTGGTGTTTTTTTTTTTTTTTTCTTTTAAGCCGAACAATGAACCGAACGTTTTCTTTAATGACGAGAGAGGGAAACATGGCAACACTCCTCCGACGATTTCAGACGATGCAACGAAACGAAGTTATCTTGAAAAATATATTTCTGGAGAAGCAAAAAGACAAAACCTGATCTATGAAAAAACAAAACAAAAAACAAAACAAAACAACAAACAGATTGTTGACACAAGCGTCAAGGCAACGGATTCGATGCCGCCTCATGTTTCACCTCTGGTCCCAGCTTCCGGGGTTTTTTTTTCCGACTCAACTCCCGACATCTGCCTCCACATTGTTAGAAAAAAACAGATTATTTTGGCACAACAGTCCTTCAAACATCAGATTGACTTTAACAGACACTAAAGACCTGGATATGTTCTTCGATTTGACTGATCTGAGATTGTCGCCATACGTTTGGAGTGATATTCTGTAGAAAAATATAATGAGGCAATATAAAAAAAGACGGAATGAAAAGTACTGCAAGAATTCAATGGATAGATTTACAATGATTTTCTATATAGCTTATAAATACGTTATCTACACAATATGTGGTACAAAAATACTATATAGCATTTAGTGGGCACTGGATTTCCTTTGTGTTTTTTTTCCTCAAAAGTAACAACAACAACATAAAAAAAAAAAAAAGATGTGTAACTGGTCAGGCACAAGATCGTGTTCTTGGTGGGAAACGCTGCGTCCTCCACAAAACAGGGATTAAAAGGCAAAAAAAAAAAGAGAATCAAATGAAGGAGTGGAGGATGAAATGATGGATGCACCCTGTGTTCGCTGTGCGGCTTTGGGTCGGTTCAGTTGCAGTCAGGCATTTGAACGTTTCAGTGAGAACATGTTAAAACAACAAGCGTACCTTTTGGTTTAAATCCTGTCTGAACATCATGACCATGATGATGATTTTCTGGATGTGAGTCATGTGACACTGACCTCACCTCTGACATTTAGTGGAGAAAGAAAATGTACAAAGGCCCCGAGCGGACACGAGGGGCTCTGTAGAGTTTCATCAAACATTGAAGGATAAATCTGGTGTTTTCTAACCGGAGCCTGATGCTCCCACGTTCTGGGTCTAAATGATTCATAGGGACAAAATTCTGCCACCGTGGTGATTTGTCCACATCGATGGACGTTCACTAAAATCTTATTTTTGTCGCTGACAGACTCAGATTATATTCTAAGTGTCTGACAACATTATGATAGGATTCCTACAGAGACAGAGCTTTTTATTAAAGAGCTTCCTTTTTAATCCTTTTAGTTTAACCACAAACATCTCTATATATCACTACCAGACTCCATTGACAAAAACAGGGATTTTACTGGGAGCTGCTGGAATACCACTGTGTCAGTGTGTCTGTGTTACTGTGTGACTTTCAGTGGTATAAAAAGCATTCAGATACTTTACTGAAGGTAAAGTAAAACAAAATAACACAGGCACAGATGGAGGCAGTGGTATTCCAGCAGCTCCCAGTAAAATTCCTGTTTTTGTCAATGGAGTCTGGTAGAGATATATAGTGATGTTTGTGGTTAATAAAAAGCTCTGTCTCTGTAGGAGTCCTACCCATAATCCTGAGTCTGTCAGAGGTAATCCATTGGATTACACTGCAGCAGCTGTTGAACCGAAGGTTTTTGTCCCTATCGATTATTTACACCCAGATACATGAGAAATAAGAGCCAGGTTCAAAAACCAGGTTATCCTACCTGAACCAGTACTAGTCCAGTCCTCCGTAGCCTCATCAGGACTCTCAGATCAGCTCCTGGATAATAAATATGTGCCTTGTCGTGTTATTGCTTCAGCTCAGAACTCGTTCCCGGGTCTTTCCAGCTCAGCACATGACTCACATCCATAACAGACACGATCCCACGCTCTGCTAAACAATGAAGAGGAGGTAATCTGAAATCAAAGACCCAGTACTGTGTCTGTTGGTCATGTGACTTCCTGTCTGTGTCTCAGTATCACAACAAGGTGACGTGCTTCATGCTGCAGCAGATCGAGGAGTGCTGCTCTCTGGGAGCTCACGCCGCCGTCATCATCCCCCCCACCTGGATCATCAGGGTCCGCCGGCCACAGGTGACACACACACACACACACACACACACACACACACACACTCTGATTCTCATCTTTAGTCACTGATGTGTGTGTGTTTTCTCTGCAGTCGTCTCTGAAGTCCAGTAAGAAGAAGAAGAGGACGTCGCTGAAATGCAACAAGTCGAGTAAGAGAGGAGCTGAGGTGAGGAGCAGCTGCAGCTGTTCAGATGTTTTATTGATCTAAAGTCATCAGCGTTCACTCAGGGTTCATCTGAGCTCTAATAACCCTGAATCCTCAGAAACACAGAGGCAGCTGTGATATGAACAGAGCAGTGGGTGTATGAAGGTTAATGAGGTGTGAGGGTTAATAACTCCTGCTCCTGTCTCTCAGCTCCAAGATGGTCGCTGGAAGCCCTTCCTGGTGAAGCCCCTCCCCTCTCAGCTCATGAAGCCTCTGCTGGTGTTCGTCAACCCGAAGAGCGGCGGCAACCAGGTACGTCGACCCGTCACTAACACACCTGAGGGACGCACTGTCAGAGATGCTGATGAATATTTCCTGGTTTATTTTCCTTGTTTCTGACCGACCGACATGTTGTTGTGTCACATCTGGATCTCCTGCAGCAGCTGCACAGTTCACTTCAGGTTTCAGTCTCACTCGTGTTCTTTGACAAACTCACAGGGTTCAGGAAATGTCAGAGCTGTAATTTCCCCCAGTTTGTCTGTGCTCCTAAACCCAGCATGTTCAGACTCATGTTGTCCTGGAGCCGTGTGTGATTTCACACTTTGGTCTCTGTAATGACGTAAAATATGAAAACAGGTCCAGACAGTTTGTTTCTTTAGCCTCTGACCTCTGACCTCTGATCTCTGACGGTTCTGTTTTTTATTTTCAGGGGGCAAAGATCATCCAGTCCTTCATGTGGTACCTGAACCCTCGGCAGGTGTTCGACCTGACAAAGGGGGGACCCAGAGAGGGGTAAGACCAGCCACACTGACCCCCGGGGTGCGTCCCACTTCCCTCATTCGGTCGCTCCTCTGTTTTGACCCAGAAATGAAGGATGTTCCACTTTCCTGGTTTCTGATCAACGGAGGATCCCTGAGGACACACGGACCAGAAAACCTTTGAGGAAATCTCTTAAAGGACCAACACAAAACTTTAGTAGAAGTCTGCTGCTGATCAGACTCATATCAGAGTCACTGAGGGAATTAGGATGCACCCCCACCTCAGTCCTCCTCAGTTTCCTCAGAGTTCCTGTCCCCACAGATCCCTCCAGTCCTTCTCTCCCTCTCTCCTCACCCCTCCTGGTTTGGGGGACGGTGTCTGACTCAGGTTGAATCTTAACGTCCCTGCTTTGCTTTGTGTTTCCTGCAGGTTGGAGCTTTACGCCAAAGTGCCCAACCTGAGGATCCTGGCCTGTGGAGGAGACGGCACAGTGAGTCCGACGCTGATTCACTTTAACTGTCGTTTTCCTGCTTCTGTTTATTGTGTAATATTATCAT
>BRZM01000514.1:92656-105856 GCA_033238685.1 Lates japonicus
TCTGTCTGTCTGTCTGTGATAAACTTGCCCTCGTTCACTTCATGTTCATCTGCAGTGAAGTCGTGTAAACACACGTCAGTAACCAGATCAGTTAACGTCTTTCAGTTAACTCACACGTCAATATATTTTATTAATGATTAAAGGCATCAGCTGATCAGACTGTGATCTGAATGTATTTATTCAAACAGTAAATGAATCATAGAACAGAAAATCTTCAATAGTCATTTAAGAAAACAGAACCTTTTCATAAACATCCTGTAACTGACATTTCCTTCTCCTCACAAAGCTCAAACACAAATAATGAATAAGAAATAATCAAAGTGTCTGAATCCTCGACCTCCAGTGTTTCTGCCTCGAGCGTCTTTAAGAGAGTTCACACTACAAGATCCTCTGATGATCTGATGGTTGTAAAGATGATCCTGTCAGATTCTCCTGTGGTGTGTGCTGTGTTCTGACCATCGCTAAATATTTAACATGGAGGTTATCGTCCCTGACCTGTGTGTGTGTGTGTTACCTGTCACACCTTCACACTTGTTCTCGTCCGACCGGTCCTGACAGTTGAACTCTCCGTTGCAGCGGAGGCTCAGGTCGATGCACTGCCGGCTGTCGCACTGGAACTCGGACTCGGAGCAGACCGGACAGTCCTCCTCGTCGCTCTTGTCGTCGCACTCAGCGTAACCGTCGCACCTCCATGCCTGAGGGATGCAGTCCACCTCGCCGGACGTGCAGGAGAACTGCTCCGGAGAGCAGGTGGGCGGCTCTGAGGACAACACACACACACACACACACACACACACACACACACAGCGTCAGACTGTGAGATTCGTCCCTGTGGAAAACGAGTGTGTGTGGCGCTGAGGTCGCTCGCTGAGTCTCACCTCCACAGGAGAGCTCGTCCTGCAGCAGCACCAGGTGGACGGGACACGAGCAGCGAGTCGTCCCGTCTCCCTTCACAATGCAGATGTGGGAGCAGCCGCCGTTGTCCCAGGTACACGGATGTTTACCTGGAGAACAGAGCAGGTGATAAACTCAGTACACGACCTTCATGTTCAGAAAGATCATCTGAAACCTGTTTGTTGTTGAGTGTTCACATGTTGTGAGAACAGAATAAATATCTGTGAATGAATCAACAGAGGAGAGAGTCAGTGTTTCAGACACACATGAACCTGATGAGACGTTCAGGAATATCACAGCAAATAATTCAATCCAACTGATCTTATTTCTCTTCAGGATATAAACATGTTCTGAATCACACAGAGAGTATAATATGTTTTAATCTACATTACTTTAAATTCAATTCATAGAACTTGTGTAAATGTCTCAGCTGATTTCCTGCAGCACCCAGAGTCTGAACAGACTCAGTTACATGTTGTCAAGTCAGTCTGTTGATTTTCCAGCTGCAGGTTTCCGGATCTTTAACCTTTTATTCTTAAGTTTCCTCCTTCAGGTTTCATGTAGTTTTTGTTTTATCATTTGCATCTTACTGTCTGTCTGTCTGTCTGTCTGTCTGACTGTCTGACTGTCTGACTGTCTGACTGACTGTCTGTCTGTCTGTCCGTCTGTCTCTCTGACTGACTGGTCTGGTCTGGTCTGGGATCAGTTTAGCGGACTCACTGTACTCCCTCATGTCGAGCTCGTGGACGGCGTGGATGTCGCTCAGGTAGGCGATGCGAGCCTGGATCTTGGTGCGTCCCTCTCTCGTGGTCTTGTCGATGCGTTCGATCATCTGCTGCTGTTTGTCGATCCAGTACAGGTGGTTCCCGAACACCGTCAGCCCCACCGGCTGCAGGATGTTGGAGTCTGCGATCACGATCCGATTCGCTCCTGGAGTTTTATTGTGGAAAAGCACCGGAGGGGGAAAGAAACAAAAACAAGGTTGTAGGGCAAAAAACTTCAGGAACAGAGGCAACGAAAGGGGAGAGAAAGTGAGGGTGAGGCAGGAGGGGAGGCAGGAGGAGTGGACAGCGACACACCCAGGTCAGCTCATCACACACACAGTTAACAACATTCAAATTCTTCATGTTTCTAAAAGTCCAGGTTTCTTGTGGAGCGAGTTCTCTCTCTCCTCTCTCTGTTGTAGTCAACAGACGTCGGTCAGAACATCATCAAGTCTAATTTAACTGAACGGATTAAAAATGTCACAGGAATCGTCTTTGTTACTGTTCACACAAGAAAACTCAACTGTTTTTATCCTGCAGTCAGTTAGTGACTGAATATTTTTATGTTTGACTGAAAGTCTTTTAACTTTTTTAAGTGAAACGTTATTTTATTTTTATGTTCCGACATAAAAAGGAATCTGTGTCTATTTCAGCTTCATCTCTGTTCTGAACGGAGATTATCTCTGTGGTCTAAGTGGTTCAGGTCCTGGTCTGAGTCCTCTGGTCTGGACTAGACTGAGTCAGTGCTGCAGCATCTGTTGTTACTCTGAAGGGGGCGCCAGTCTCTGCTGAGCCTCCGTCAGACTTAAACGAAACCAACTGATGTTCAGAGGATCAAAGAGGAGGACGGGGGCCAGGAGGAGCTTTAAACCCTTAAGAAGTAGGACTCCTGTGAACCGCCTGAGTCCTCCTCCTCCTCCTCCTCCTCCTCTCTGACGGCGGCTCAGCGTGGTGTTTATGTCTTCTGTCCTCCTCTCGTACAGATGCTTCACATTCCTGTCGGCCTGCGTGGGGCACCAGAGAATCACAGGAATGTGCTGAGCTCAGGGCTCCACACCAGTCCCCTTCAGCCCGGATCAGATCAGATCAGATCAGTTAGTGACACCAGTCAGAAAAAACAGACGGAAGAAAACTGAATGGGAGCAAAAAGACGTGCCTGTGCAGGTGAGATCAGAGAGGGAAATAAAAACACTGAGATTTAAAATCAGTTTGTTAATGAAGGAAAATAAAGACGGGAACAAAACAGATGAAGAAAACGGGAAGAAGCAGACTTTTTAAGGTGTGAGAGGAGGATGAGTAGTTTAGTATTCTGGTAATATGGTGTATTTTATGTGTCGTGCTGAGTGTTGAAAACACAGGAAGCTGCAGCTGAAATCTTCCTGATGAGACCTGAGATTATTTCCAACGAAAAGACGAGAATTCGATTTAACAGGAATGAGAACATGAACCTGAAGGTCGGCTGATCCTGAGATCTGTGAGCTCACTGCAGGAAGTCCTGAACGCAAAAACTACTTCCTGTCTTACTGTTTCTACTGACTGTGATGATCTGGATCAGAGCACAGAGCAGGTCTGTGGTGAACCCTGAGAACTCGGATACTCACCGGAGAGGTCGCTGCTCTCGATGCGTCGCAGGTCCGAGTCGACCCAGAACAACTTCCCCACCTCGTTGTCGATGGCCAGAGCGACGGGTTTCCCCAGACCGCTGAAGAACAGGACCTCACGCTCCGTACCGTCCAACGCCGCCCGCTCGATCTTTGGAGAGCGCTCCAGCAGGTTGGTGAAGTACATGTACCTGCAGGAGGAGGAGGAGGAGAGGAGGAGGAGGAGGAGAGGAGGAGGAGAGGAGAAGGAGGAGAGGAGGAGTCAGACACCACAGCTGTTAACTGAGCTCTAATTCCTCCTCATCATCTGAGTCTCTGAGCTCTGGTGTCGGTGGATGTTTGTTTCTGGCGTGTTTTCCTCTCTGGGCTCTGAAGGAACCAGAACATCTGCAGACTTCATTTCTCAACCACACAATGACCCAGAGATTACTGCGCGAACCCCGGCCCGAAGGAAACCCTGCAATTATGGTTCCAAACAAGCGAGTCGGCACCGCCGGGCTTCAAGAACTTCACGAGCCCCAGAGAACAAACGACGAGAACAAATTACTGTGTGATTAGAAACAAGACGCAGAGGAACAGAGACATAAACAACATGTCTCTGCTCTGTCTCAGAGACCTGTGATGAACAGAGACGGAGGATCTGATTCAGATTCTGGATCTACCTGAGTTCACTCAGAAACACCTGAGGCTCTTTAATGTTTCCTGGAACTGGATTTAAGACCAGTTTAACCACGACGTTAAAGAGCAGAATCAGACTTATTAAGGCGACAGCCAATCACCTTCATCCTCCTCATCAAAACGTCTAATCTGACTCATGGAAGAGTCGAAGGTTGACGATCAGTATCTTATTTCCTCTCACCCTCTCTCCGGGTTGACCACGATGGCCCGGGGTTTGTCGTGCTCGCCCCTCAGCACCACGCCGACCCTGCTGCCATCCGTCCGGGTCACGTTGATGACGTTGGTGACCTCGCTGGTCCAGTAGATGAAGCGGCTGTAGATGTCGATGCTCAGGTCGTACAGCTGCAGGCCCTGGCTGGGTCCGCCCACGGAGCTCGACACCACCGTCATACTCTGAGGGCGGAGACACGGCGTCAGGTGACGGCGGCACACGTGTATTTACTGAACACGGATCGGCTGCTGACAGACGCTTACCTGGTTTCCATCCTCCTGAGCTCGGCGGATCACGTTCTGCTTGGAGTCGATCCAGTACAGCTGTTTGTCCAGAGGGTCGTAGTCGATGGCTCGGACGTTCCTCAGGCTGTGGATCGGCAGGATGATGTCGGGACTCTGCTGCTCGTCGATCACCATCCGGTTAATGGCTGTTTTCTGACTGAACAGGAGGAACGAAGTCGGAGCTGAAAGAAAAACAGAGGGAAAGGTTTCAGTCAAAGCTGGAGCTCAGGTACAGATGAAAAAAGTCAGATATGTGAAGATGAACTCATATTTAGTGATGAATGTAACTGACAGGTTTGTCTCAGTTTCACTATGATTAAACTCTGATTTTACAGATGTCGTGTCTCATTCTGTTTTAAGGGTTTTAATAACTCCAGCTCAGGTCATGTGACGTGAGTGTTTCCACCTCTGTTGTCCTGTGAACGTGCCACTGATCTTTAGAGGAGTGAGTTTCACTTAGTTTAATGTCATTTAACCTTTTCATCTTTCTTTATTGATTCATCCTTTTTTTATCTTCGGACAGTTTCATTCAGTGTTTTTTAATCTGTCGGATCCTTGTTAATGCTGGTGTGGACGAGTTTAAGATTTTATTTTCATTTGTAAAGAACTTTATTTTGAAAGGTGCTGAATAAATAAAGTTTATTATTATCATTCTGATTATTTTAGTGAATATAGGAGCAGAGGATGATGATGTTCTGCTGAAGTTCAGATTTATTTATTTACCTTTATTCTGCAAAAAAGAGCAGAACAAAAATATTGGAGGTTAAAAATAAAGGCTTCTATTTCACTGAAAAGTTTTCTTAGAGAGCAGAGAATGGAGCAGTGATTATATCTGATCATGTGATGATGGAACGACCGACTGCAGCTGCAACCCTCAGGTTAATGTACCAACATCATTCTCATCCACACCTGCTCCATACCTGCTCCACAGCTGTTACAGCTGTTACAGCAAAGATGATGTGTGAGCTGAGAGAACGAGTGTTTTGATCTGAATCTAACTCTGGATCAGAGCCAGTGAAAACCAGTGATGCCTGTCTGAGCTCTTCTGCTAGTAAAGGTCAACAGGCTGCCAGTGGAAGCTGCAGGTGGTTGCAGGTGGCTACAGTGAGCCGCCTCACCGCTGCAGGTCTTGTTGTCGGCTGAGGGAGGCGATGGGCAGCCGCAGGACCTGCTGCTGACGGGGACGGCGAGGCAGAGGTGGGAGCAGAGTCCGTTGGTGGAGGCGCAGGCGTTCCAGCCTCCCTGTCTGGATGAGTGGAACACCAGGATGTCCATGACGTAGTCCAGGTGGCCTTGGATTACGGTGCGGTTCTGCCCGCTGGTCTTGTTGGCGCGCTCGATGCTGCGCTGGCTCCAGTCAGTCCAGTAGATATAGTCCTGGTACTGGGTGAGGCCGAACGGGTGAGGGAGGTCGTCGGCGATCACCTCACGCTCCTGACCTGAGGACAGGGAGGGGAGGGGAGGAGGAGGAGGAGGAGGAGGAGGTAAAAATAATCAGTTAGTGTTATCTAATCTAAAATGTGCATTGTCTCAGTTTGTTTCTGTTAATCTGAACTCTGATTATTTAAAATTTTTAAAAGTCAACATTTTTTTAAAACCTCTATGAATAAAAGCTACATTTCTTTTGCTGTGTCTGCCTCGTGCAGAGTTTAGTTCACTCTGTGAGAACAATATAACATTAACACACCGACTACACTCACATTTAATCAGCAGATAAAGTTGAACTTGTTTTAATGATGTGTGCTGTTGCAGAGCTGCTCGGATCCTAACACAGTAAAACACCAAGTTTAACAGATAAAAACTCGAAATATCAAAAGAAAAACTAGACTGAAATATTTCACGTTCTTGTGACTAAAATGAACAAATCTAAAGACTAAAACTGATAAAAACCAAATCAAATCCAGGTGTCAACGTTAACACAGCTGTGGAGAAAAAGTTGAGAAAATAATAAAGGAGTTTGGTGCAGCAGACTTCTGCCCAGCGACGGCTATTTTCTGTCCTCCACGTCCTACGCCAAGACTGAGGCTATTTTCCTGCACACAAAATTGGTAGTGTTGTAAGAGCAGCGTGAGCGTGTGCGGAGCCCGGAGTCTAATAGCAGTATGGTTTTAGGAGTTTTGTGTGAGGAATATCTTGGTCCTGGTTTACATCCACCGACGCTCTGAGAGGGAACACTTCAGGACACAGCTACACAGCAGAGCAGCTTTTGTTTCAGCAGCACTTTGAAGTTTGCTCCCATAAATATAGGAACAGAGCGAGCGGCTAATGGAGAACATGTATCTCTTCATCTGAAACCAACACAGAGCTCATGTATGTGCAGACGGATACAGACCACATGGCTCAGAGTCGTTATAACAGGCAGAGAAGAAGAAGGAGAAGAAGAAGGAGGAGGAGAAGAAGGAGGAGAAGAAGGAGGAGGAGAAGAAGGAGTAAAGAAGAAGGAGGAGGAAGAATGAGAAAGAAACAATGATGATGATGAAACAAAATGAGAATGAAATGAATGATGAGAACAATAAATAACAATGATGATGATAAATGAAGAAATGAGGAAGGAGAAAGAAATGAAAGGAGGAGAATACGATAATGATGACAAATGAAACAAACAACGATGATGACAAACAACAAAATGACAAATGATGACAGGAATGATGATGAAAACAAATGAACAAAACAAATGAAGAAATGACAAACAATGAACGATGATGACAAACAAACGACAACAAATGACGATTAAAACAACGATGATGACAACAACGACGATGACAAACAAATGAGAATGATGAACAAACAACGACGATGACAAACAAACAATGAAACAAACAACGACAACAAACAAACGATGACGACAAAACAAAACAAAACGATGATGACGACAAACAAACAAACGATGATGATTTAATTAAACAAACAAACAATGACAACGACAAACAACAAACGACAAAACAACGACGATGACAAACAACGATGACGATGACAAACATGACGACGACGAAACAAAACAAAACAACGACGACGAACAAACAAACAACAACGACAAACAAAACGACGAAACAAATGAACGACAAACAAACGACGATGAACGATGATGACGACAAACCAAAACAACCAAATGATGATTATTGACAAACAACAATGATGATTTTATTTAGAAGAAGAAGAAGAAGAAGAAGGAGAAGAAGGAAGAAGAAGGAGGAGGAGAAGGAGGAGGAGAAGGAGGAGAGGAGGAGAAGGAGGAGGAAAGAAGGAGGAGGAGAAGAAGGAGAAGAAGAAGGAGAGGAGAAGGAGGAGGAGAAGGAGAAGAAGGAGAAGAAGGAGGAGGAGAAGAAGAAGAGAAGAAGGAGAAGAAGGAGAAGAAGAAGGAGAAGAAGAAGGAGAAGGAGGAGGAGGAAGGAGGAGGAGAAGAAGAAGAGTTATCCTGCCACTTCGATCAATGAATCCTGCACATTGAATAAATCCAACATCTCAGGAACCACTTAATAAAATCCAAATAAGCAGCTTTTTCACAATTATCTGAATCAGTTTTGGCTTTTATTAGACGACACCTAGCGAGATAAAAGGAGAGAGAGGGCGATGAAAACAAACAGGTCTCCTGTCACTCAGACTGTGCTCCTCTGTTTGCTGACGACCGGAAAAGCAATTGCCTGATACTTTGACTGATATTTCTGTAACTGACGGTTAGACCCACTTAAAAACTGTCCTGGGTAGCACAGTTTGACCTTTACAACAAGCTGTCATTCATGATTATGAATCCTTCCAGGGTTTTAGAATCCGGCCAAGAAACTCTGGTGTTATTTTTGATATTTTAGAAAAATTAAAATCTGTAAAACTTGAAATTATTCATTTGTTTGTGTTTGTGTGGATACTTCTTCTTCAGTAAAGGGTTTACTTTAATAATATTTCTTCCTGGTTCTCAACTTGCCAGACAGAGAAAGGACTGGCGGCTGAGTGGGAGGATTTGTGAAATGTTGATGATTAATGAGCATGTTGGATCACCTGGCTGAGCCGGGTCCAGGTCGGCCAGTAGAGGCGGCGCCCGCGTAGTTTCCATGGTGAGTCCGCTGGCTCGCCCACGCCGGCCACCAGAGGATCCGACCTGCCCCGCTCCATCGCCCGTCGATCTTCTCGAAGCCCCACCCCACCGGTCCAGCACATGTACCTGAGGGTCAGGTTTATTTGGGACCTGGCTCCCCAGAGGAGTCTCGATCCAGATCTCCTGTCACAGGAGTTCTCACCTCCTTCAGCAGGATCCAGAGCCAGAGCTCGCAGGGACTGTCCAGATCCTTCCAGACCAGACCTGCCGGTGCCACCTGGGTCCAGTTTGGCGACTGGCGCGGGCAAGGCACCGTGTCGGCTCAGTAGCTGTTCTTCCCAGCCAGTCCACCGCCATCCCTCTGGGTAGTCCATAGATCGAACTCCACCACGGCTCCAGAGCCGCCGCTCATGAAGGCTCCCGACTGATGGTCCGCGGGGGGGTACGTTAAGGTTTAATAATATCTATTTTCATTATTGACACATCAGCTGATCATTTCCTTTTATTGATAAAAACGCTGACTACAAAACACTCAGTGGAAACGCTTCCTGTGATCCAGTCAATCACCCAAAATATTCAGCTCATAATTCAACAGTAACTAAAAAAGTACCAACTAATATTCAAAAAGTCCTTCATAGTACATGTGTATATGTAGAAGAATTTAGAGCAGAAAAGTCCCACCAGAATCTGGTGTAATTAACATCGAGTTTAAAATCAGGGAATTCATCAGGCCAGGGTTCATGAAATGAAAATGTGTTCAGTGTAGACAGCAGAGAGAGTGGATAAGAGATGTGAAGCAGAATAGATGGAGGAGAGGCGCCATCACTATTTCCAACCCATGCCTCCTGAGCCCATTACCCGCCCACACCGCGCCCGCAGCCGGGCCGGCAGGAGGTCCGGCCCACCACCTTCAGAGTGATGTCCTCATTCAGTAGATGCGGTTAACGGTGACGCTGAGTTCACCGCAGCGCCACGCCTCCTTGACGCCCGTGAGCGGATGGCCACGTTGTTGTTGTTGGTCTCCAGGAGATGCGGCGGATGTCGGTGTGGCGGAGAAGAGCAGGAAGGCCTCGGGACGATGCAGGTCCCTCATGTCGGCGATGAGTTCGAGGCCGGCGGGACAGCCGCACTGAACTCTGAGGCTTATAGGCAGAGGTGACCGCAGCCGCCGCTGTTCTCTCGGCACGGGTTCGCACTCCGGAGAGGGGACGGGCGTTAGAGACCAGAACAGAAATCCTGAAACCAAGTGCTGGGGAAAGGGGAATGTGGGAGCTGGTCCTGGTCCTGGATCAGACTTTTTAGGCTAACGCCAGCAGCTGTATAACCTGGGTTTACGCTATGCTCAAAATCCAACCTGTTCGTTCAACTATTTTTTCAGAGTCAGGAGTTTGTAATTTCTGACTTTCTGACGTGTCATGAATGCATTAGCTTTAGCTAGCCTGTCAGTAATATATCATGTACGTGGCCATGGGATTTAAAGGATTTTTAAACTCAGTTCTGAGTCAATAACCCGCAGCTGTCGACCGTTTCAGTAAAATTAATGTCGAGGAAATAAAATAAAAAAACAATGTCGTCGCTTTCATCTGTTTCTGTCTGAAGTTACTGTTTCAAAACCACGAGGTCCTGATTGAATCTGAGGTGACATTTCACCAGCAGTTGTGTCTTTTGTCAGGTGATTTATCACAACAAAAGCAGCAGCTGTTTCCACAGTGAAGTCGTAAAACGACCACAGAAACTAAACAACAATAGAAAACAGATAAATCCAGACCAGAAATCATGAATCCAAAGATCTGTCCATAAACTGCTCAGCCTGGAAAAGTTTCGCTCATATTTAATATGTGAATATTAGTTGTGACCAGTCAAGTGGTTCCTGTCAGCATCAGTCTGTCAAACCTCCTCATCTTTTACTGGCTGAGCTAGAGCCTGGCGCTTGAGAATTCCTTCAATTTCAGTTTTAGTTTGAGTCTCAGTCAAAACGTTGTTTCAGAGATTTTTCCATCCAAACAGGAAAAGACAAAAAATAATTCTGAGGTAAAACTCTGAATACTTTGAATTTCTTGAATGAAATGGTCAACTTGATGATTTAATGACAGGCGGCTTCAAAAAATTCTGATTTAATCCTGTAAGAACTCAAAACAGAGAGAGAACTTAGTTCAAGTCCATATCTCTGACTTTCACTATCATTATCCCAGAGGTAGAGGGTGAGGTAGGGGTGAGGAGAGGTGAGGAGAGGGGGCACGGGTGTACAGTGTGTTTGTAGCTTCATCACTGGAGCCGAAGTGTTGAAATATTAATGCTCCATTATCCCAGTTTCCTCGCCCAGACCGGGGCCACACAGAGCAGTCGATTTTCAGCGATACACGATTGCGCCTTTAAGATGAGGAATAATTGCCCAGCTTTGCTTAACACCGATTAGCTGCGGCCGCGATAAAAATACCGACCGCGCAAGTGATGCGCTTTAGTAGATAAAGTCACGAAAGAGTGGTCAAGATGGAGGAAGTTTTGTCCTCCACCAGCACCCGCCTGTCTGGCCCCATCCATGTTCATCACCTGAGCACGACAGACGCATTTGACAGAGAGGTCACACAACGCTGCCTGACGAAAGCTATCAAACATTGGGATAAAAACTAAACGAAGATGAGGAAGAAGAAGCAGGAGTGTTAAACTCTGTGAGTGACGCCTGTAATGTGTTAAATTAAAACAGCGTGACAGGTACCTGGTTAATGGTCGGAGAGCTGGCGGAGCAGCTGCTTTAAACTGTCACAAAACTTGTAAAAGTAAAACACATCTGTGTCCAATGAGGGAGGAAACAAGGCTGAAAGAATCCCAGACATGTGAAGTTTAACCCCTGAAACCTGCAGAGCTTCAGGTCATGGTTCAGACTACACTGATTACTGAGTCTTGATGTTTGATGAAGGACAATCTATTAAACTGTATTATCTGTTTCTTCATTTGTCTGTCTTGCCTAGCAACAGTAAAGAGACAAACAGAACAAAGAGAACGTGTTAGCATCATAAAGTCACATCTCCATAATCAGATTCTATTTATAGAAAGTGCTGAAGAAATAAACATAAATGAGATTCAAAGGTCTGGGACCAGACTGTGATGTGAAGAGAGTTGCAGACCAGACTCTGACAAACTTCTGCCACGCTCAACTGAAGGTCGCCTTCAGTCTTCTCTCTGCTTCACTTTACCTGGACTGTGGATTTAGGTCGAGCACAGCTCAAACAGAGAGACAAACCGCCCACCTACCTCCTGCCGCGAAGATCATGAGCCATATTCTCCCTTTTCTCCAGATGACCGGGTTTTATCTCCAGCTGCAACAAGTGTGACTGTTTCCAGGCCCAATCAGGATCGAAAGTATATAAAGTTTAATGAATAATAACCTGAGTGCAGAGCTCTGAATTCATCATCTTTTTAACTGAAGCTGAATTACACAGATGAAATAAAAGAATCTCTGAACGTGTTACATGAGTTTATCAGCTACTGAAAACAGCTGACATGTTTCTTCCAAGATACCAGCTCAGGACCGTCTGCACCAACCGATTAACTTGTACTCCTGCTCCAGCCTCCAGGTGAGGATCTGGTAGCCTGTCCATCACAAAATCCAAATTATCTCAGTTAGTTAGTTATTAGTTACTTCATTGTCCCATGGGGGGAATTCATTTTCACAGCTACAGCAGGGAGACACCACAGCACACACTAACATATAACACACAATACCTAGACAAAGTACAGATAATAATTTAGACCATAATCATATATTGTCTTGGGAGAAAGAAACTAGAGAGTGCTGGAGAGAAGCTGCTAGATTCTTAGTGAATGAATGAATCATGAAATAATCCTGATGAACTGATGAAACAAAGAATAATGGTGAACTCCCTTGCTCTGAGGGTTAACATCCTTCAGAATAAACCGAACTGGCTGAGAAGCTCATAACAACCTGAAATCTGAGTGATTACACGTGAGTCTGATCCGACAGACCAAACTACCACAGAACCCCGATCCTGATTCTTGAAAAGATGTTTGAACTCCTGCTGACAATCAGCTGACTAACACATCATGTTTCACCGCCTCATTCTGCATCATGTTCATAGGATGCTGCCCAGAGCCCGACATTGTGTTTCTCTCAGGATACTGAGGCACAGAGGAGCTCCGCGACTTGGCACATCGCAGCCATGCACTAGAAGCAACAGCCGACAAACAAACAGCGGCAGCATATGGTCACATTTCTCCCTTCTGCCCCTCTTCACCCCTAACTTGACATCTCATCACAGAGCTGAAGGAGGCTGCTTTCAGACCTGGACCTGGCTTAAACAGAGACCGAACCCAGTCCCGCCACACATTCAGGCCTTTATACCATATAGGAGAACAGAGCTCACCCTCTGAGCATTAGCTCAGTTATTACACTTTAAAAGCCCGCTTGTCCCAAACCTTCCTCATCAATTACGGCCAGCTGATCCAACCAGGTGACTACAAGTCAGGATGTGTCCCAAAGCTCATCCAGATTATACTCCCACATTTAGAGTCAATAGTCTAGGTCCATGAGGGTCTGACAGACTCATCCATCAACGCTCAGACTGATGAATCAATCAACAGTTTGTCTATAAACATCAGGAAACAGGAAAGTGACTTCATTAATCGCTCTGTTTTGTCTGAGCAACAGACGAAAGCTCAAAATATTCAATTGACTTACAAGACAAAGAAAAGCAGAAGATTAAACCGACAAACAGGGTGG
>BRZM01000514.1:111471-123971 GCA_033238685.1 Lates japonicus
AATTCCACATTTTACAGACTGGAACGTGCTGATTGATTTCCAGGAGATTCAGGAGTGTGCGCCCCCCAGCTTACTCTCTGGATGCAGATAAATACTGTGGTCCTACATGGACAGAAATGGGCAGACTTTCTCTGGAGTAAACGCTTTAAACCCTGGAGAGTTAAAGCTGAATTAGGAGCTTTGGAGGACTTTGAAAATCTAAATGGAACCAGGCGTGGACTGCTGGGGTAATAGATTACTGATGCCCTAAAGTCAGCAGATCTTTAAGGTAAAGACAGAGCTGAGAGGTGTAATGATGGAGGTGGAGGACTCACCGCCTCAGAGGTCTTCCGCCTCCAGCAGCTGGACTCGTGACAGGCACACTGACAGGAAGGGCTTCACCGGAGAGGAGGCAGAGGTGGGAACATCCTCCAAGGTTCACAGAACATGGACTGCTCACCGTCGACCCAGCAAACAACAAATAATTCCTCACATCAGCAGAGGGTTTAAAGTCATCCACACAAACATCTGCTCCCTAGCCCCAAAGTCACCACTAGAAAGAGAGATCTGAAGTTTCTACTGAGATGAACTGAGAAGAGCAAGAAAACACTGAACCAGGCAGATGATCGAATGATCAGGAAGGTTGGGGATTCATTCATTTGACTCACACCATAACATGATGGCTTTTGTTAACCGTTGATTGGTGCAGAGGTTGAGGAGCTCATGGTTGAAACAGCAGAAGTGAAAGACTCTCTGACTTTGCTACAGTTGACATTCTGTCCAAAGTGAGGAAACGTAATTCAGGTTCTCTGCAGAACAGATGATATTATATCTATTCCTAACCAACCTTATGGTACCTGGAAGCTACAGTCAACCCACAGTCACATATTATGCAAAGAACTAAGAATTTTTTCTAAATGAATTCTTCATGAGGAGCAAAACATGCTGATGTTAAGAATATCTAACTTGTTAATAAAGTCTTCAATGGGTTTTAAATTGTTATTTAGGTCATACAGTTGGTTTAAGATAACTGTGCCCATATTTCTTCCAGGAGTTTTAGTGTTTCATGATTCAATGATCACTTTGAACCATTCTCTTCAACAGATCAAATTTCCTGTTGCAAAATAATCAAACCTCCAGAGGTGAAGTAGCAGTAACTGAACTCACAGGCGGGCTGTCTCTGGAGCTGAAGACGTGGATGTCCATGGGCGAAGATGTCCGAGTGACGATGCGCTGTCTGCCTCGGTCTGTTTCCTACAGGAGTGGATGGAGGGTGTTCCAGTCGGTCCAGAACAGAGTGTCCTCAGACAGGTGAGGGCGGAGGCAGCAGCTCTCCTAACCACTCACCTCCCCTGAAACCAGACCACACAACACCACCATCGACACAGGCCATCCATTAAACTCTTGGGTCTACCCGCCTCTACTAAAGTTACATGCGATGATCTCTACAGTGACCTGTTTCTGAAGAATCTTACTGAGGGAAAATGGCCAGGAAACACACAACTCTCAAAGAAAACTGGTTTTCAAATGATGACAACGCCTGAGTCAAGGAATATCAGATAAAGCTGTTGACTGTAATAACACCTGAATATGATCAATTAATCACTGACTCCACACAGTGAAACTGCTTCTCTTTAATCGTTATTTTCCATCAGCTACTGTCAATAAACCTCAACACTTCCTGCTGATTTTCACAACAAGAGCCTGAATGGGGGGATTATGCCTTGAGCTGCAGCTTAATGTGAAACACCTGCAGGAAGTGTTTTTCCATTGAGTTTCACTGAGAAAGCAGCTTAACGGCAGGACTGAGTTACGAAACGAATGAAAGTGTTGGAATGTTTTTTCCTGTGACTTGGAGAGGATCCGGCCCAGGTTGGAGCGGTGGATGAAGTTGTGTTTGGCGTCGCCCAGTACAGTTTCTGCTGGCTGTAGTCCAGAGTCAGCCTGCTGGGCCAATAGATCTCTTTGTCGATGATCATGGATCGATCTGCTCCATCCATCCCCGCCCCCGCCGATCTTTGGGACTTCACCCAGTCTGTCCAGCATATGTACCTGAGAGAGAGACAGGAGGAGTCAGAACACGTGTCCTTAGACTTCATGTGAAGGGTCTTATTCTTCTTTTTCTGACCAGGTGATTAAACAACTAACTGTATTAAAAAATAGGAATTATTGTTTGGATTGTTTGCTGTGTCTTCCCTCATTTAGGAACATTTAAAGATTCTGACGCTTTCAAAACTGAAATGAAGCACACGCAGCAGAAACAGCTGGATATGACTGATGCATTAATGTGATATCTGTGGCTGGTCCTGATCTTTCCTACATGTGGACGGAGAACACTGACGAGCTCTCATAGTTCGTGATCTGCTGCTCGTTGCCCTGTAACAGCAGCATCAGTAAATGTACATCCCACTTGGAGACTCCTCGACTCTCTCTCTCTCGCCTCTGTCTGTCTGTCTGCCCGCCTGCCTGCCTGCCTGCCTGCCTGCCTGCCTGTCTCAACAGACGTCAGCTCGGGTCTGCTGCCTGGGCAGGGTTCAGAGTGTGTTTGTGTGTGTTTGTGAGTCCTGGACAGAGGAGATGCAGAGTGTATCGCAGGCTGGTGATATGGCCTTCAAATAATATGAGGGTGGTTTTAGATACTGTCTCTGTGAACCTGATGATTGTGATCAGAGCGGATGGAAACAGACCTGACTAAATACTGATTTTAAAACTGACTGCAGAGCAGCATGTGTCCAGCTGGTGATTATCAGACACTTTCTCACACCTCCTCACCTGAAACAACTGATCGACTTATCAAACTTGTAGAAACCAAGCACAAACCTCCTCAACACCAGTGAAGCTGCCTTTTTAGGGAACCAACTTCTCCACAGACACCCCCCCCTTTTTTCCACAGAGCCAGGATCAGTCTAGAGCTGGTTGTTAATCAGCTACCTCGAACCAGAGGCTGTTCTGGTTTGGAGAGCAGTTAGAGTAGAACCACCGCTGTTCTGGTCTCCAGGAACCACAAACAGTTTACATCAGGGAACAAGATTAAGAGTCTGTGACCGAGTTAGTGCAGCGCCTAGTCTGCCTGAATCATAGAAGAAGAAAGAACAGAGCTACAGTTCGGACGTGAGATCACAGTAAAATTCCCAAACAGACGAGACATGTCGTCTGTTGTTGTGTTTGGTGCTGACGTGGGTTTCAATCTGGAGGAAAATCAACCACCCCTGAGACCAGCCCAGAACCAGCAGAACCAGGCTCAGTTTGGGTTAGGGTTAGGTTAGGGGTCAGAGTGTATATTATTCAAATGGACGTTTCATTCCTCTGCTTCACATGAAGCTGTGTATTGAACAGAACCAAACAGCGGCGAGGCTTCCTCTGACTCTGAGCGTGGGGATGATAATCAGTATCATGTTTGCAGGAGGTGGGAGACCGCCAGCAGCTAATTCTCCTTTGTTTGCCTTAATTACCATCACAGCTGGACAGCCCCCCTGTCCTCCCCCCATCCACACCACCAGCGCCTAATCTCCGCCTCCTGCCCTCCCCCCTCCAGCAGCCCGACGGGAGCGTAAACCCCAGCACAGAGAGGAGACCACGGAGGAGCAGAAAGCACAGCCAGGTGAAGGCACCGACTCCTCGGCAGAGAGAAAACACACCTGCACACACACACTGAAGGTGGATGAAAACATCACAGCTGGAAACACCACCTCACTCTCTGAGCTCTGAGCAGAAACTCTGACAGCTTCAGCCTCAACTCTTCACTGTAAACACCATCAGCTTATTCTCACCTTTTGGTTTGGTGATTGAAACTAATTCAAATAAACCAGTACAGGTCAATAAGCAGGGTGATTGTAGACATTTTCAGTCAGCAGTAAAATGTATAGCTGTCCGGTGTTTGGAGAAGAAAAAGGCAAATATTAGAGAGCAGCTGAGAAAGTCAGAGAGGTTCTGAAGCTGAATACTGTTTTTATTTCTCTACTATCACATCAACCATCTGACGAGCCTTTAGATTTATCTGCTGACTCTCTGACCGACTCGCAACCCTCAAGAAACAAAATTAAACACAAGCATTCAACCTCCTGCAAACGGAGTTTCTATAAATACAGACAAAGAGTTTCTACTCGTGACACGATTAGTTGATCAACAGAGAAGTTTACAGCTTCAGAACCTCGAGGACTTTGCTGCTTTTCTGTTTCATATGAAATAAAATCTCAACACTGTCAGAGAATTTCACAAATAACGACCTGATTAATCAAGGAAATAATCAGCAGATTCATCAATAATGATAATGATCATTATTAGCAGCTGCAGTATTGTTTAAGTGATGTGTTCAAATGTCTTACTTTGTGCAGAACTCAGAGAGATTCAGTTTCTATTCAGTTTACTGTGAGAAGTTCATCTTTGAATCTTTGAATTTTCTATCAATTAACAATCAATAAATGGTTTCAGTACACCCTGATTACCAGAAACCTGAACAGAACTGGATCAAGAACCAGAGGTGGTCTGGTGGAGCTGAGAGTGGACCGTCCATCAGGCTGTCAAACACCACCCTCACAGAGACGGGTAGAGCAGCAGTTTGTAGGAAACAGAAATGAGGCCTTTAATGAGTCCAATTACACGGCTTTAAAATCTGTCTGATGTAATGATGAGGCCTCTCCATCTGACAGAGCTGCTGTCCACTCTGTTGTGTAACAGGAAGTCTTTGTCACAGACTCAACAGACTCAGGGAACTTCTTCTTCTATGGTGGTGTAACAGCTGAGCTCCAAAATGGATTCTTTGGAAAACAGCAGCTGATGAAATAATCTCATCTCAAGGTCCATTTAGTGACTGATGTGTGTTGTTATTCATATGAGTGTGAGTTTAATCTAAAAATCTAGAAAACAACTACATCTGGTTTCAATCTGATTCTCAGTGATAACAGCAATATACACGTATACAACCTACAGTTTCATTACAACCACATGATGTGACAAACATTTCTTTTATCACTGTAAATACAAATGACTGTGATTGTTGTTTGTTACTAGTTATTTTCAGTAAACTAATCAATTAATTAACTAATCATTACAGTTCTGAGCAGCACAGCTCAGTCTGTGTTTACACGTGGAAAGTTGTTTTTTAAAACTGGTAAAATACGAGCGTTAAGTGATCAGTGAAGTTATGAAGGAGTAAATTCACATTTCAGGTTCTTAAGTTAATGATTTGTTTATCTTCCAACTGTCAGTTTGAGTTATTCACACACTGTTTGTTCTGTCAGTTTGTGGCTCTAAAAACTACAGTACCCAGGATCCTCAGCTGCTGTAGCTCCTGTCCACAGGCCTCCTGTACCTTCAACTGTTTATCAGACACTTTCTGACACAGTCGTTCATCTTTTGTTCGGATGATTCAACCAGAAGAGTTTTTATGTTCCAGTCCCTGAACAATGAACCTGACTTTGACTTTTCAAACCCTGAACGGGACAGAAAAGCTTTTATGAAGCGATTAAAGGTTTAATCACATCAGTTTCCAACTGTCAAACATGTAGGTTATACTGTTAAAGCAGGAAGTAAGAAGCACTGGGTATGTCTGTGTCCTCTAACTTTATGTATCCAGATGAAAAAATGACCCACAAACAGAGCTGCTGGGCCTCTCCACGTAATCCCATTCAGCCAGAGACAAAAGCTTTAACTGATAGCCTGCCCAGGAGCAAAAAACAGCAACAGCCTTTAAACACGGCAGCTGGTTGGGTTTCACTGCAAACAAAGCAAACTCCAACGACCAAATGAGCTGTTAGCTGTGACTAACCTGCACACGGTGACTGAAGGGTTTCACTTTGCACATCAGAAACTCAGGAGGGAACAAAAAGACACCCAAACTAACCCAGAACACAACCTGACTCTTCAGACACTGCTCCACAGTCTGAGGCTCTGATGCAGGTGTGATTTCAGCACTCTCAAAACATTTAGGTGATTTTTTTTCTCCCACAAAGTCTGAACAATGTGGCCCCGGCCGGGCAGGAGGAGGAGGAGGAGGAGGGGGAAAACTCCAGAGAAATGCCGTGCACACAACACATCCCCTCACCACAAGAGCTGCATTGTATTTGGTACCTGATGCATTAATCATCCCAGTTGAACTGAGTCCAGCTCTGCGTTCCAGCGTGAATTTGGAGAACCAGTTTTCCTCCTCTGCTGCTCTACGACAGCCTGAACCTGACTACAGACTGAAAATATGTGGAGAAACAGATCCTGGAAATAACTGACTGCTTCACTTTATCACACAACACTAACACCACAGCAGCTTTAACACTGTTTCTGACCCGTTTGAAATTAAAACTCAAAGGACACACACCAGGCTCAGTGAAGACCAACAACAACAACAGCAGCAGAACCAGACCACAAACAAGAGAGAATCCTGATAGAGAGCCGAGCTGTGAGAGGACCAACAAGCTCCTCAGTCTGTAGTAAACTCAGCTTTAGTTTGAACTGGGGGCTGAATGAGGACGTCAGGTTTTTCTCTACAAAACGGAGCTTTTACCAAACCTTCAGTTGTTAATAAGACATCACCATCAATTATTGTCTCTAACTTTCTCTATAATCCCTCATTTTAACTGTTCATATCTCTGGTGGATCTGATTTATGCTGCTTTTAGAGATTAAATACAGATGTTATCAGCTGTCTGCCTGCCTACAGTTTAAGGTGGCTTCATGCAGACGGAGCCTCAGTTTGACTTTCGTATAAGGGCTGGAGGTGAAGCATAAGTGTTGGACGGATGAACAGCTTCAGAAACTCTCCTCCCCTCAGGAGTCTGTGTCTGATTGTTTTTTCCAGGTTTCTGAATCCAGCCGACTACCTGTGCAGGTGCAGCCACAGCCAAATGATGCAACCAAAGTGTCTCAAGCTGTTTTCACAGGTGCACTGCAAACCTGAGCGTTTCAGGACCTTATCTGACGGAGCTGAATGTGTGAACACAAATGTGTGAATCAGATGCTCCAGACAGACGTGGACAGAGTAGGAAACAGAGGGCGAGTGGGCGTGTTGATGACGTTTCCTCCTCCACGCTCTACCTGCAGGCTCCACCCCTTACCTAGACCAAACAGATCATTTCCTGTAGGTGAGACCGAGTCTCACATGTCCAGACCTGATTCTCCGGACATCGTCTGGAGCTGATCGAAACAGCTTCACTTTTACTTCTGGAGACACGAGGAAAGAGAATCATGTCTGTATGAGTGAGTTAAATAAACTTGGTGATTCAGAAGGAGAAAGCTGGATACAGGAGGCTGGTTTCCTGACAGGTACAGAAACATCACAGCGTATGAGTGTTGACACTGCACTACACACAGTGTTAAACCAAAGCCACAGTCAAATGAATTGAAAGGTTAGAGAAATGTCAAATCTGCAGGTTTGTGTCGGTAAAGATCACAGGAGAACTGTACTCATCATGTATATGGAGCAGGACTCAGCCTGAAACCAGGAAGTGAGTTAGCATGTTAGCACTTCCTGTTCCCTCGTCCCAAAGTCAGTGTGTTTCTGGTTAAATGTCTGAAATAAGGTCTGTGGTTTTAACACAAGCTCAAGACATTTTCAGGTTTTATTCTCCGACATAAAATGGGTCAGTAAATCCCCCACTCCTGATGTTTGAAGCTTTTACGTGTCTTAAAAAAGGCGGTTGCTAACGAGTGTCTAAATGAGACTACAGAGGTTGTCGGGGACGTTAACATGAAAACCCATCTACTCACCAGTCCACCTTTACAGCCTCGTTGTGTTTCTACTCACGCTCTTTCAAACTCTCACTAACTTTCTAAGAAGAAAGGCTTTTGTAGAAGAGCTCAGAGCTAAATGAAATGACCAGTTGGAAGCTTAGTGGTGGAGACGTTGACGTCATGTGACCGTGGTGTTGTTGGTTTATAGCCTAACATTAGCTTTTTACTTCTGGAGATTGGATTTAGGCTTCAAACATCAGAACAGTGGTGTTCATCTGTGAAGATTATCTGATCAACTAAACCTGGAAGGATCAGAAACTTTAGTTGCTCACAGTTTATTTTCTGGAATAATCCAAAACACAATGAAAAAATCCCATTGGCTTTTTGTGGAGGGAACCAGGCTGATGCTGACTTCAGGACTGGACTACAGAAACACATCATCACTGTGGGACTGTATTTGTGGTGGATGCTCAAACGTATCTTTGGTAATGTTGTGACGTTACGTCTGTACAGATAAATATTGCATCTTATTTAGGGTTTGTACATTCATTAAAAAAAACAGGAAAGTCATGGAATATAAACATTGGGTTTTCCAGATGAGGTGTACTGAACGTAAAACAACGCATTGTCAGCATATAGTGATACTCTGTGATATATTTACATCCTTTATAAAAGGTCTTTCTTCCTGTTTCCGTCTCTCAGTTCATCCGAGGACTTCATCCGTCCGATCCATCAGTCTGACCTTCAGAAGGCAATCAGTAAGATGAAGAAATCTAAATCGGCGGGCGGACACAGCGCTCTGCTGCACGCTGCTCTGGACTGAACTCAAACACACAAACATTGATCACGTGATGACCTCAGCAGAGCCTGCGGTCGCAGGTTCAATTCCCAACCTGTTCATCAGCTCAGTGTGTACATACTGACCTGCTGTGTCTACATGTGTTTAAATATGTTCAACATGTGCCACTGCCTTTTGTTTTTTCTTATTTTTGTTTTTATTTAAACCTGCTGATCATGCTGCTGATGATCCTCAGTGACTCTCAGACGCAGACAAGGAAAAAACGTGTCAAACCCTGGTTTGAGAATCGCTGGATGATCCAGAAAAGTAAAATCATTGAGTCGTGAAGCTCGAGTCGCCGTTTCTGAGGCGATAGAATTCATCGTTACACCTCCTTTTGTGCTTTGCTGCTGGTTTCCACTGTAAATAAACTCAAAGTAGATCAGTAAAACTTCTTTTTAAAAATTTAATCAAACACACGAGTCTGCTCATCATTGAACCAGACTATAGGGCAGTGATTCCCAACCTCTCTGGGTTTTGACTACTTTAAATAGGACTTCTACTTGCAGTGAAGTAATAAGTCATCTTGTCTGGTGTCATCCTTATTTTTCTTAGTGTTTTATTCTTTCCGTCTACTGAACACGTAAAAATTAAAAAACACATCACAAATATAAAGTTTCATTTTTAAAAAGGCTCAGTGATTCTGTAAAACAGCTGCTCACCAAATAATCAAGAGGAAATTGTTGCATTTGTTGAGGACTATTTTCAGTGGCGGATTTCTCCATATATGGTGCTGTAGTGAGTTTTGGGGACTGCAGGACAAACTGTCAAAATAAACTACAGTGAGTGTGTTCATGGTGTTCAAGGTTACCACCATGAAACATGTTTGTTTAGATTATCAAACAGAGAATGAATCATCAGTTTGTTTCTGGCTGCTAGCATTACTGTTAGCAACATGGCTACTGTCCAAAGCAAGAAACAACTGTGAATCCCAGTTTGAACTAGAAACCCTGATCTCAGCGCTGGGATGAAGGCTGTAAAAACACCAGGTTGTATTGTACAGGTTTCTTACAGGTGTAGTTTAAATAACAACTAGGGCTTAATTCTTTTTTGACAGATATTGCGATTTGATTTGCAATGTAGTTCTTGAAAGTCAAAACGTGACGGAGCATTACAACCATCTCCACCTTAGCCTTCTCCGTCAACGAGGGTCGTTTCCGTGGTTACCGATTGACATTTCCTCTACCTGGGGGAAGCTATCGACAGCTACCGGGGAAAACAAAAGCTCTGTCCTCTCTGTTTGGTTTGATCAGTGGTGGACTCACTTCCTTTGTGCTGTAAATTGAGCCTTTATTTTTTCGTGAAAATTCAGAGGGAACCAATCAAAACAAACTTTTGCGAAATCTTTTAAGTTGACATCTTGCAAAAGTACGTCATGCAAGATTTTGAGAAACTTTAAAGATCTTGCAAGAGTACACCTTTTTTCCCCCCAACATTCAGGTTTTTTTTTCTCCATGTCCCCTCCCAGGCTCCGTAGAAATAAAAAGCAATTATTCCTTTATTGGAAACTTTCATTATTTTAAGATTATTTGGCTTCATTTCGTGTTCAGTTTGTTGTTGTTTCTTTCACTCGGCAGAACTTCAGCGTTACACATTAGCTATTAATTAGAACTTATTAACAGTAATGTACTATTTGACCATTGTTTTATTACCGATAATTGGTTCTTTCTGGAGATTGTTAGGAAATGGCCAACCTATTCCTGAAATGTTTACATAGTAAATAAAAATGTCAGTTTGAAGGAGAAAGAGAACCTAAACTCCGTAAAACTGAGCTGAACGTGTTTGAAACTGTGTGAAGGTGAGTTTTTTTTTTCATGAAGTGTACTTTATTATTATTGCTTGTTTTGTTTTGTTATTCTGTGATACTGATGTTTGAATGTGGAGTGTAAAGAACTCAATTATCGATCAGTAGTTTCTCATGATAGAAAACAGCCAATATTCATATTTAACAAACTGAAATCAAAGATGTTTAATTTTCTGTCTTATTGACGAATCATTTGTTCCATGAATCATTTCGTCTGTAAATCACAGCTCGAACTAAAAACCCCAGCGAGTACAAACAAGAGAACAGGATGATTTTTTTAAAAGTGTAGTTGCAGTCTGTTATGATGAAATAAACACGACAATTTAAGATGTGACATTTACAGGTTCGTGACGATGTTAATGTGAATGGATCATATTAATATTACACCAAGTCGAACTTATGAAGAAAAGTTAAATTGTAAGAGTAACTTCATAAAAAAAATCAATATGAAGACTATATCAATAATTGATCACCTGAAAAAATCTGCAAAAAAAATTGTAATATCAAATAAAGTTGTCATTTTATATTTTAAAAAAACAATGAAAAGCTACAAGAATAAAACTACAAAATTTTTAATGTTAATTAAATTGAATTTTTAAAAAATAATAAAAATGTTGAGTAAATCCTTACCACGATACAAAAATACATTATTTTAAGTTTTTAGTATTTTGTAATTTTACTAAAAATAATTTTAAAATGTCATTACATTTATATTTCTTTTAGAACATACTGGTAGATCATATTCATATTTTATAGTCTGACATGTTTTTACTTTTATAATTATACCTAAAAAAAATACAACTTTTTCTTGTAATCTTCCTGTTAATCTAATCTCAAACATCTTTCTCTAATTATTTCATTTACATATTAATTATATTGTACATTATTATAAGACAAGCATTGCAACGGTTGGTTGTAAACTTTTTTCCACAATGGAAAATAAAACTTGGTCATATCCTGTTATGTTTAAAATAATGATTTATTTTTTTTCTATTCTAGATGAAGTTAAAGAAAAGATTCAGTTTTACTTGTTAAATAAAGTCAAACTGAGGACAAGAGGAATCAGCAGTTCAAAGCTTTTAATTAGAAACATTTGGCATCAGGAAAAATTCCACAGGAAATAAAACCAAACAAAAAGCACCGGGTTTTAACATAAACAACCTCAACAAGTGACATTTTTCAGAAGAAGCTGAGCCGACATTGGAATTTTTCTTTAGGCACAAAAACGTGTGAAACAGAGAAAAATAATAATTCACCCTGAAGACACAAAACAAATCAATTTAAATCACCACAGACTAACCAGAGCTTTTATTGTGAAAATCCTCCCAGACTGACAGTAGAAGAAGCTCAGTGAATCTGTTGAGAGCCAAAGACAAGAAAGATACATCACATGATTGTAAAAATCTGAATAAATAAACTTAAAGCTTCATAAATTAACCCTGTAGTATCGCAAAAAAAAAAAACAAGTTTCCCCATTGACTCTGGTTTACAGCAAAGATTAAAGGGTCAGTTCACCAAAACCAAATATTAAAACTAAAAGTTTGTAAACTGATTCTGTCGTCAAGAGTTTTCTCAGAAGTCTTGATCCAGACAGAGCGAAAACATGAACCAAATCTCCAGAAAATGTCTCAAAGTAAAACATGAGTGAAGTCTTGCTTCCGTCCTGATGAACAGCAGATGGCGCTGATTCTCCCGTCACTGCCGTTAAACCACTGCAGAAGAAAACAAAATGAGATGAGGTCATCAGGATTCAGGTCTGATCAGGACTCTGTGGTTTTACCTGTTTCCTCTCAGAGTTCGGTGTTTGGCGCCCGGCCGCCGGTCCGCCCCTCACACTCCCTGTGGAAGTCGCAGCCGTCCAGCAGGTGGCGGTACGTGGCCCGGACATCCCGGTACAGCGGGGCATCCTCAGACTCCAGCCCCGGGAATCGAACCGGGGTCTCATTAACAAGCAGCTGCAGCCGGGGGCCTCGCTGGCAGTCGTACAGAACGAAGAGGAGGTTGGCGGCGTATGGAACAATCCGGCTGGTCCGGAAACTCCTTCCTGTAAAACACGACCGTTACCCAACCGAAAAACAACTGTCGCATCCTTGTCTCCGATTGGACGTCAGGACGGGGGTGGGGCTTCGTACCGTGCTGTGAGTGGTAGTTGCTGGCAGTAGGTGGAGTCTTATCCTTGTAGAGTCCCAGCAGGGAGAGGAGGGGTAGGAGCGTCTCA
>BRZM01000514.1:128971-138495 GCA_033238685.1 Lates japonicus
GGTTTCTGTTTCTGTTGTATTATGGAGCTCTGCAGGCCAATGGAATAAATGTATGCAGCTAACACAGTCTGCATGTGTTGGTGTGGATGTCAGAGTGTTCATGTCTAACTGTTGGTGCTGCTGAACTGATCTCAGTTCTGTCCATCATGAGAGACTCCAGACAGAGAGACACAGAGGACATCAGGTCACTTCATCTTTTTGCTTTGCTTCTGATTTATTGTCATTGTCCAGCAGATAATGATTCACATCAGGGTTCAAACCTCCACCAAAGGTTGTGTTGAAACTGAGTAGTATAGGAGAGCCACCGGTCCAATCACTTCTCTACACCAACAGCTGTTTGACACAAGACTTTACACACAGCAGCTGCTCACACACACAGTCAAACTCTGACTTTATCTAAGCTGGAAATGTTTATGTCAACTATTGATTCATGTTTTAACAAACTGTGTTGGAAGTTAATGCAGCTATTAGCATCTGATCAGAGTCTATGTGTCTGTTTGATTCTACTGATTATGTGAGATTACATCAGAGATGAGAGAAAAGAGAGAAAGAGATCAACATCTGATATTCTGCTGGTCCTGGAGATTTACTGCACAGGACGGATCTTCATGCTGATGGTCTTCAGGGAGTAGTTCCAGCCCTTCCAGTGGTACCAGTCCACTCCAGCATAATTTATACTGCCATCAGCCCCCCAGAGATAAACACCGTTGGGGTTTGCATAGTGACAGTTCTTGTACCAGAAGGCCCCCAGGTAGCTTTTGGCACAGTTGGAGCCTGAAGAGTCCTGGTCTTTGTCAAAGGTGGAGAACTTCTGTCCGCTGTGATAAGTCAGAGAGTCTCCTACAGAAACACAGGTGTATATCCTCAACACTTCTACTAACCAGGTGAACTGGGAGTGTTCCCAGAGGACCATTACACAGATTGAGTTGATAGTGAAAAAACAAAAGAACAAACAAACAGAGCAACAGAGCGTGAGGAGGTTGAAGGGATGTGCTGTGGCAATCAGCCCAACTGAGCCAGCTACAGGCCCAGTGTTGTTCTGGGAGGCTGTCAACCTCTCCACCAGTCAAAAGAGCCCTGTTTTTCCTCTATAATGTAAATATGTATGAACTCACCTGCCCCTCCATCAGTGAATCCAGATACATTCAGTCTGTAGCCATCAGCCTCTGGGTTGATGGAGAACGAGGAGTAACGAGCGAACGCTTTGTTTCCATCAAAGTCCTCCATGTCGACCAGCAACTCGTACGTTTTCCTCAGAGTCAGGTGGAAGAGATTCTCAAGACCTGAACACAAACATAAACACATGATGAATGTCCTGGATCCACTGGGCTCCTGTTGAACCCCCCTGTACATGAAACCAACCAGGAGCTGAAATGGCTGGATGATCAGTGGATCAGCTGTTTGAGACTCACTGTAAACTGAGTGACTTTAATAACTGTTAGTTTGGTTTCAGTTCTCACCGAGCCAGTACTCTCCAGCAGCGGTACCAAAGCCCGTCTTGTACTGGTCCCAGGGCCTGTAGAAGTTCACCGATCCGTCCATCCTCCTCTGGAACACCTGGTGGGGGATGGAGGATGGGGATTAACCAACTCACAACACAAGATATCAGTCGGCTCAGGCAGGTGGTGGTAATGCACCAAAAAACTATTGAACAGCCACCAAGAAACATCAGAAGAAGAAGAGCTGTGTTGTGCATGTCTTGTCCTGGCAATTTAAACAGTGCAGCTACTGGTTCTGATGAAACCAGTTGGGGTTGCACTTTGAACAGATCAGGCACAGCCTCAGTTTACATTTCCACAGTCTGGTTCTTTTTCCTTACAATTTTTTGCCTGTGATAATGTTTAGGATCTTGTTCATCTTCTGTTCCCAGTAACTGCAGTTCAGAATATTCTCCTGGATTTTTCTTCTTTTTTTCACACATTCTTCAGTCACTCCAGGATTTTACGATGTCACATTCACAACAATTAACACAAGTTTAACCAGTGCCCATGAATTCTGAATTCTGAATTCTGAAAACTATTTTTGCAATTTTCACTTGCATGTGTATTACCATGTTACGCTTTATTCGTTCACAACAGGAACAGTCTCAGAACTTTTTGATGGCACCTTGTAGAGAGACGAATTACATTTGTAAACTGATCTGTTCTGAGTTTTCCTGCTTTATGACACATTGTTTATGTGGTAAAACATATGCTCATTGGATTTTCTGGTATGTGATTGTGTGGTAGTAAACAGTGATTCATTTAGTTTGGGAACTGGGATTGATTGGGGACGGGGAATGGATGGGGACGAGGAGGTTTTACAGGAAGGGAACAACTCATTTAAATAAACAGAAGAAATGTTTAATCTGTGTAAACTGAACTTTGAGCTGGCTCCTGTGATGTGACCTTTGAACACACCATATATGAGAAGCTTGTGAAATATCACACTGTCAAAAATTAAACCAGTGGTTCTCAGCCTTGTCTGCTTTGGGACTCATCACATTTCAGTCTCAGAGTTTTCAGTTCCACCAGATATTTTGGACCTTTGGAGGGACCTGACCCCTAGGTTGGGAACCAGTGGACTAACTTGTCTAACTGTATCTGACATAGTTAAAACCAGCTCCACCTGGAGCAGCTACAACAGTGACATGACTCAGGATCAATGATCTGATCAGAGATCAGTCACAGTAGACAGTTACTGCACAATGATGTACTTTTACTTTTTACTGCAGTAAAGGATGTGAATACTTCTTCCACCACTGCTTCAGTTCAATACTCACTGTCCACCGTCCTCCTCCTGAAGCCATGTCACAGTACACCTACACACAAACACACACACTCATCAATACATGTGATCCATCTGCAGATATTAAATATATGTGTGATACAACCAGCGCTGCTGCTGCAGCTACAACTCGAACTACTTTAATCTGTTGGATCAGAATCATCAGGCAGAGTTTGTGACTGTGTTTCTGTCAGAGATGATCTCTGTCTTTATCTGTCCACATCTTTATCATCTAAAGGTCAACCTGTGTCCCAGACAGGTGAAGTGCACCTGGACAGCAGACGTGGCTCCGATGGGATAGAGGGTGTACACTCCACTGGACCGGCTGTTATCATGGTTATAGATGTCGCTGCAGTCCGAGAGGGAGGATGGAGCAGCTGGTCAACCCTGGAGCCAGGAGGAGGAGGACGACTGATACCAGCTGGAACAGAGCAGGTGTTTTACTTTTGTTCTCTACAGTTTGAAATGTTCAGACTCTTTGAACGAACGGACGATCGTCCATGTCAAAGTCCGTCCACTCAAAGTTCTGTTTTTGTTCCCCGGACAGACCCAGATTGTTGATTACGTTGCTTTGATCCATCTGCATGTTTGTGTGACTGTAGTACTTTACCACAGTAAAGTATCTGATTACTTCTTCCACCACTGAAAGTCACACAATAACACAAATTAACAGATCCATAAAGTTAGAAACTTACCTTCACCGTCAGAGTCGAGCTGAAGTGATCTGATGAAAACTCTGGATGTTGGTCAGTCTGAACGCCTTGATGGTCTCTCAGTTTTATTTATGTCCCAGATCAACAATTATTTAACACAAAAAACAACCTCAAAACAGGTGGAAATATGTGTCCTTGAGCGTGTGTTTTAATCTGGTTTACATACCTCTCGGGGAACTGACCTTCATTTGTGGATCAAAGCGTTGTCCCCTCAGTTCTTAATGTTTATTTTGAGGTTAATCTTTGTGTAGACTGAGGGATATTTTTGACTTTCGCACTTTCAGGCTGAGTTCATGTATTTATTCTAGGTTATGTTACTGGGTTTTTATTCTGCAATTCTGAAAATTGTAGTTTTTACACTCTTCCACCAGATGGTCTCTCAGCTTTATTTATGTCCCAAAGATCAATCAATAAACAGCTGCTGCTTCACACAGATAAAGAAACTGGCTAAACAGGTGGAAATGTGTTTTTAATTGTGTTTTATTCTGGACTGACCTCCATTTATTTCTGTAACATCAAACTCAGTCTTTGTAATCTCCCTCTCTGCTGCTGTTTTCATCCTTATTGTTGTTCAGCAGAAGCCTCCTAAATGTAGCTATCATGTCCATGTTGCTGAAGAACTTGAGTTGTTGCTTGAGGCACTTTCCTCTTGACTGTTCTGGCCTCGGACCTGAGTCTTCAGTCTGTTGGGGTAATAAATGTGATCAGTCTCCTGTCCTCTCAGCTCCCACTCAATTATTTCATCAGTTTTAATGTAGAGTGACGTCCACAAACCTCGCAGTGCCACCCAGCAGGGTGGCAGCAGACAGACCACAGCCTGGACTCCAATCTGTTTTAAACTTATTATTCATTTACCCTGGTGTTTTGTGATTCATGTCCAGCACAATGAGGAGGATTTTTCGTCACAGAGTTTTGACGCTACACAGTATCTACAAACACTCATCACTGGTGTGAAACAGCAGCTGTTCAGTGCTGACATTTGTTTGCTGTGTGGTATTTGGCTTCATGTCTGCTCAGAAACGGTACAACCCCTCCATGGTTTGCAAAGTAAATGATTAATAAGTTAAACCCAAACAGAAAAAGACATAAGACAGAAATATCATACATAAAAACATTAAAAACAATAAGAAATGAGAAGTTAAAACTAATTCAGAAAAGGTAAAGAGTAAAGAAGAAACACCACAAGACATCAGCTGTCTTTTTGGTAATAATACAAATTAAGAGTCTTAACAGCTAAACCTAAAACTGAATGTTTGAATCTATCTTCACCTCCACCCTGACAGAGGCAGCTGTGACACTTTATTTCAGAGGTGGAGGATTCGACCTTGACCTCGATGGAAAATGTCATGAGGCTGAGGAAAGACGATAGGGAGAATTCATAAGGAATTAGGAAAAGAGACCTACTGCACTTACGGTAGGTGTTTTTTTTTTTTTTTTTACTAAACTTTATTTATAACACATGGAGACGTACAGTGACAAACTTAGTGCTGTAGGCAACAGTTCAAGAAGGTTTCCTGTCCAACACTAATAATAACATGAAAGGAAAATACAAGTTGAGAAAGTTGCTAAAAAGGAACTGTGTGACGGGTTCAGAGTAAATTATATTCAGACAGGAATAGGAATGATTTCCTGTTATAGGCGCTTTTACCTTTTTTATATGTTTGTTAAGTAGAGAATTTTCTGTTGTTGTTGTTTATTTAGTTTTTATATTGTCAGAGGTGTTGGATCGTGTCACAAAAATTAAACAGGAGCTCTGTTACGTCTACATGTAGATGGACCTGCCACGGTGAAAGTACAACGGTGTGTTGCTTTAAACGCTGCTGCTGCAAGGAATTGTGGGACAGCATTTGCTCCCTTCCTTTGGTAAAGGAAGCTCCACTGTCTCCTCTGCTAAAGGAGATAAGATAGGAAGCAGTGAAGCTCCTTTCCTTAATATTTAGAGAATTGGACCAGCTCTAATCATGGCTACCACTGAGAGACTTCCAGGTCATTTCACTCAGTCAGGAACCTTCCTAAGCAAAAAGGACTATTCGACCACAGCCCTGGATTAGACTCAAACGGCCATGTTTAGCCAGTGGAGGTCATGTGACCTTTTAGGCTGATCAGAGACCAGACGCACTGCTGCATTCTGGACCATCTGAGAGGGGACGACCACCAGAGAGAGAACCAGGGTCTGAACCAGGAGCTGGGGAGGACTGAGACAGGTGAGACCAGGACCAGGAGACAGATGCATCATGGTCAGAGAGGAGCTGGCCATCAAACATGACACCAGGTTTCTCATGAGCTTGGTTGGGGTGAGAGTTGAGGAGATGTTGGTGTTGATGTTGTGATGGAGAGACGCAGAGTTCAGTCAGGAAACCAATGACCATATGATTTGATCTTTGATGAATCAGATCGTAAAGCTTCACTTCACCTCTCGTTTGAGAATGGCTGTAAAACCCTGAAAGAAACTGAGAGAGTCATTGTGATCTCTCTCCTCCAGGACTGTAATGGACTCTTCTAACCCCTGACACAGGCAGGAGAACCCTCTTTAATCTGGTATGAGATTCTGCTGCATAAAGTCTACCACCACCAGAATCCACAGCAGAGTTTATATTCAGAGGCTGGTGCTCACCTGAGCTCACCTGAACTCATCCCCATGGGGACTTTTCCATCAACTTCATCCCTCCACCTGTTACATCAACACACACATTTCCACCAGTTTTGCCAGTTTCTTTATCTGTGTGAAGCAGCAGCTGTTCAGTAATTTATTGATCTTTGGGACATAAATAAAGCTGAGAGACCATCAGAGCGTTCAGACTGACCAACATCAGGATTTTCATCAGATCACTTCAGCTCGACTCTGACGATGAAGGTAAGTTTCTAACTTTATGAATCTGTTAGTTTGTGTTTCAGTTTCAACTTTCAGTGGTGGAAGAAGTAATCAGATACTTTACTGAAGTAAAAGTACTACACAGTCACACAAACATGCAGATGGATCAAAGCAGCAGTAATCCAACAATCTGAGTCTGTCAGAGACAAAAACAAGAACTTTAGTGGATGGACTTTGACATGGACGATCGTCCGCTGGATTACCAAAAGTCTGAACATTTAACCAGAGAACAAAAAGTGAAACACCTGCTCTGGTCTGTGCTGGTATCAGTCAGTCTCCCTCCTCCCATTCCAGGGCTGACCAGTTGCTCCATCCTCCTCTGACCGCAGCGCATCTATAACCATGATAACAGCCGTCCAGTGGGAGGTACACTCATCCCATCGGAGCTAATGCCTGCTGTCCAGGTGCAATTTACCTGTCTGGGATACAGGTTGACCTTTTAGATGACAAAACATGATGACAGACAGATCACCCTGACAGAAAACACACAAGCAAACTCTGCTCTGATGATTCTGATCCAATGATTAAAGTAGTTCCAGTTGTAGCTGCAGATGTTTCTGGATCTTCCTCTTTAATAAAAAGCTCTGTCTGTGTAAGAATCCTATCCATAATGTTGTCATGGCAAAAACAAGAACTTTAGAGGACGTACTTTAACATGGACAATGGCAATGTTTGTACACCGTTCTTGCTCAAAACTGACTCATGAGATTTTTGTTCCTATCCGATTTACATCCAAAAACATGGGAATACAAGGCCCAGGTTTTGTAAGTAAACACCTGTACCTGGAAAGCCTCCTTGGCGACGTTGTCGTCTTCGTCTCCTCGCTTCCACGGCTGCCTGTTCCTGGAGTTCAGGCTGTCTCCGAACACGTCAATGTAGAAGAAGACGTACTGCTCGTGGGGGAGATCGGCCTGCCGGAAGTGAACCATCAACTTCCTGAAGACGTCAGGGGAGCAGCAGACAAATACCACTGTGGAAAGGAGGCACAAGGAAAACTGGTTTCAGTCAGGGATCATAAGTGTCCTCAAGCCAAACCAGGTCTCATTAGTCTTTCCATGATGTTTGGGTTAAAATGTTTAGGTTTAAACACAAAAACCACCTGGTTAAAGTCAGGGAAAGATCATGGTTTGGGTTGAAACAGTAAAATGCTGTTTAACGGCACTAAAACGCCTGAGGTGATATCTAAATGTTCTCTGCTGCTTGTGCAACTTTAACTTTTTGCTGACAAAGTCCCAAAGCATCCACCAGACACCTGCCTCTTTCTGATGAACCAAACAAACACAAACTGGCTGTGTTGCCGCCTTTGGCTCCGACTGTTTTCTTGCAAATGTTGCAGGAAATTGTGTCTCCCTGGATGTCTCACTTCTTAAAGCCAAACCACGTCCACACAAGCTCATCAGAGGTCGATGCTCTGCTCTGGTTTCCCGCCATTGTTGTGTTGAGATAAGACCAGATTGTGCGCTACAGTTTGCAAACACACCAACATGTCATCAGGCTGCTGTATTGTTGATTTTTTTGTGTTAAAATTGGCACTGGTTCTATCTGTTACGACCTGTTCCCCCAGTGACTTTTGTTCCTGTTTTATTTTGGAAATTATCCCTGGCGTCTCATTTTTACTTTTACTTGTTTTCTGTCTCATCTGTGTCTCATTAGTTCATTAGTCTCTTTGTGTATATATAGTCTTGTCTTTACCCTCTTTAGATGATTTGTCAGATTTTCTCCGGCTCTTCCGACAGTAAATCTTTTGGTTTTTCTTTTGTCGGTTGAGATAAATCATTTTGTTTGCAAGCCCTATCTCTGAGCCTGAATGTTGGGTCCTTCTCCCTCATCCTGAGCTCCCCTCGTACTAATTATCACCAGCGATATGATGAACAGTCCTGTCTTGGAGCGACAGTTCCATCTTTTCAACATCTGGAAGCGTCAGACTTGAATCCTTAAAGTCTTCTTGGATGATTTTCTGAGATCAAAAATCTGTCTGATGCATGAAGCATAAACAGGGTCTTTAGTCATCTGAGACGCAACGTACAACAGAGCACTTCACAATATTACAACAAGATTTAGTGCCTCTTTATTCAGACGGTCGTAAAGAAGAAGTGTCACTCTCCGAACATGACTTTACTAAAGGATTAACAGACAATAAATTCAATTTCTAAGAAGTTTTCTGCTGAGATTTTTCCTTCGTTGAACCCTTTTAAACTCCTGAAGCAGGACTGGGAGTTATTACAGTAACAAAGACATCATTAAGCTGCCAAACTGCGACCCAGAGCAGCAGGACGGTGGCTATCAAAGTGTCATCTCCACAATCAGACTTCAAAATAAAGATACAATTAGGAGCTGATGTCTCGGTCGCCGCTTCAGTTTTCTGTTTCTTGATTAAACGAGTCCTGTGTTTGTGAATGGGCGGGGAGAGAAAACAATAATCAACACCGTGGCGGTCAGAGAGACTCAGACAGCTGGAGGTGAGATTAGCCGCCGCCTCCACCGATCACACTGACTCATCTGTTGGAGGAGGAGGAGGAGGAGGAGGAGGATCAATGGGATCTATCACCACTCTTCTCTCTCAGAGCATCAGCTGTTCAGTTCTGTAGTTACACAAAGAAAAATCCATTAGGGCTCTGAGTCTGCAGGAGCTGATATTTTATATCAACACTCAGACAAAATCAATGTTATTGATGGAATTTATCGGCAAACTGAAACCGGGAGGCTCTAAGGTTACAGTCAGGAGGTTTTCACAAGTTTTCTGTAGGTTTTTTTTTCTTCCTTTTTACGGCACATTTTTAACCTCTTTTAACCAAAAAATTAATATAAAATAAAATATTTGCACACAATCCTATGAGATCACGTTACTTCAGGGCATATTGGGCCTTTGTTCCCTCACACATTTTTATTTCAACCAGAAATCAATGGAGACTAGAGGGTGAAGGTGTATTATAGTAAACAAGTTAAATCACTGATATTGTCTTTTCAAGACTTAATCTAGAATAATTTTGCAAACCTAGGTTTTGTTCATTAAATAATTTTCTTCTTGCAGATCAATAAGTAAGTTAGCATGTTAGCATGTTAGCACTTCCCGTTCCTTTGTCCCAAAGTCAGTGTGTTTCTGGTTAAATGTCTGAAATAAGGTCGGTGGTTTTAACACAAGCTCGAGACATTTTCAGGTTTTATTCTCCGAC
>BRZM01000515.1:0-18669 GCA_033238685.1 Lates japonicus
GAGAAATGGATCCTGTGTGAGACATATAATTACGACTTGGCAGATAAGTTATAACTAAGACTTTACTATCAAAGCAAAAAGTTTTTGAGCAGGAGCAAATCTGAGCTTGAAACTATACAATAAAATTCTGTCTAAAACTGCAAAAAAGACAATAAATTCATTTTCTAAACTCAATATCAGACCAAAGAATAAGTCAAAAAGTTTTACCCACCTGGATATCTGTTGCAAACTTTTGGTCTTGACTGTTTTTCTCGACAATACCAAAACAAATTCAGAGAGTAAAAACTCTGCGACGACATTAATGATTTTTGTAAATGTTTTATTGCAGAATGAACAGATTTATATGGAAAAGGCACCATGAAAACTATACACATACAAATGCTTTTTAAATTTCTCTGATTGGCTTCTAGAACTGTTTGGGTACGAGGACAGTTCACTACTTACAGCAGTTTTACTCGGCTCTCATCAACAACAGCATTATCCAGAAACTGTCGACTACTCAGCGTTAATCATTAGTGTTGTTACAGTGTTGTGCTACAGTTCAGACAAAGACTTTTTCATTAGTTTTTTTTTCCCCACGATTTACACTCGACCAGTAAAATGGCCCAAAAACTTAAGTGCATAAGTGGAAAACAAAATCAATACAATCAATGCCACAGTGAGTTGAGAATGCACTGGCTGATTTTTGTACATCTTATATGCAAGCATATATTACACAGACATATTTTATATATATAACATTTTCTCCAGCTAGAGGATAATCTGGTGTTTCATGCTGCTCGATAAAAACTGGTCAAAAACAGTCGTGGTGTTATTAGTTGAACAGCTTCTGGTCACTGATTTTTGCAGGAAAATATTTACAGTTTACTGTAAATTCTCAAATAAGAACCAGGATTCAGATAACGGAAGAGTCTGAGTGAGTGAGTTCGTGGCCAGCGCGAACAAATCAGGTTTTTAAAAAAAATTGAGCTGAAGGTTCATTTCCAACAAGAGTCATGTCACACTCACCAATCTGCTGTTCTGTTTCTGATCACTGATCAGTGACACTCAACATAGAAGTTTCACAATAAAAGACCACCAGGGAAGACAGGACTTATTCCCTTTGAGCCCCTGGAGGACTTTTAATGTGAAACATCTGGGCAGGAGGTGTTGACAGTAGCTTAAGAGTGACTGAACAAACAGCAGAGAAGAACTCACTGACAAGTAGAGTCTGACATTCCTCTGTTCTACTGCAGTGGAATTTATCAATAAACAGGAAAACATGGTGGAGAGTAGAGTTTGTATTTCCTGGGCAAGAAAAGTTTGATTCTCTGCCGCTGACAGTACGGCCAAGATTTGAGAATTTACAGAATCAAAACTCAACTTTTAAGTTTTTTGTCCCATTAGTCAACTTACTGAAATAGTAACAGCACTAATGTGTAATATCCTTTCTCTCTCAGCTCTCCACAGCAGGGCTGCAACTAAGTTATTTTCATTATCGATTCATTTATGCACAGTGTGAACTGCAGAGCAGGAGGAGCTGCAAACTGCAGGATAAATTTACTGAAGACTCATGATGAGGCTGATGAAAAGCAAAGAGAAACACATCCTTAAACACTGATGGGTCATTTTTTTGTAAAACAAGAACATGTCTTTTTCTGAATGAAAACTCAAGTTTTCAGTATGAATGAGACTAAAAATCACTCTGCACTGAGTCCAAATCAAAATTCCAAAAATCTGTGCGCAAGTTTCACATGAGAAAATGTAGTTCAAGAACAAAGTCTGAGACTAAATAGTAAATTTCCTACTGTTCAATTCAAACTCTTCATTAACTGAGCAGCTCACACAGTTAATGACACTAAAAACTGTGAAAACACAGACTCAGTTATCAACTGATGAGGTCTGAATAAATGACGTCAGACACACGTGAAGTATCGAAAAGTCGCGTCACATCTACTGTACAGTACAGTAATCTTTATATTTCATCTGACCATCAGTAGCACTGAGAACTCTTTTCTACCAACATGGAACAGGTTCTGATTCGGGCATCTATTCCTGAACTGTTCACAGCATTTCAACTGGAACATGAAAAGTTTGCAACTGGAACCAAAATCTGGGAAGTTTTCAAGTGAGAACCATGACAACATCAGTGGGCGTGTCCTATTCTACAGAGAGAGTGTGGAGAAGGCAACAACGGAGAAGGCATGAGAGAGTTCGTAGGAAAACAAAAGCGTGCAGTGACCTGCCGATGAGTCGTTGTAATAACGGAACAAAAGTTTGCAATCAATAAGATCTGCCATCTAGTTATTGCTGTTTACCCTCTGTAACTGACACATTCTTGATTACAGTACTTTAGCTCAGAATTGGTGTAGACACAGGCTAGCTCACTGGATAGCACCAAGGTTTTTAAGAGTCGTGAATGGAACTGGTTTTAAAACCAGAGCTGATTTGGTGGAAAAGGAGTGAGAGGGCACGGAGGGCTAAAAGCTAATGTTCTGCAGCTCAGTCAAACAGTCAACAGTTTGTTGCAAACGTGGACAAGCGTATTCCTGCATCAACGGCAAGTGGGTTTTGATTCTACATGAATCATCCAGGTGCAATATTTTTCATTAATAACAGCAAATTCAGCCAAAAGTTAACAAGTGTGCAGCCACGTATCCTGCACTGATCTGACATCCACGAGACTGCTGAGTGTTATTTAAGTTGAACATTCAGTCGTCATTAATGGAGTCGGCTTCATGTTTTACAGTCTGTTGGTTGATGATCTACCTGGTGACCTGATGATGTAAGGTGACTAATGGGACACGAGGCTACCTGTTGCTGTGGGGGGGGGGCCTGAAGAAAACACATTCATCATATTTAAGGTGGGAGCATCGCTGAGTCAGCAGACATTCATTTCAGTGTTTGGACGACCTTTGACCTCTTAGAGGAAAAGAGTTTTTTAGCATCTGAAGCATCAGGTTTGATTCTTCACTTGTCTCCTCCAGAGAAACATCTACATTTTATCAATTATTGTGCAAAAATGCTGATCGTCAAATCTAATATCATCTTTCTCTGTGACCACTTGACTAACTCTAAATCACATGATGCTCATAAATTACACATTATTATAAAGTTCTTGTGCATTTTAAGGAAATAAATTTCACTTTTCTTTGCTGTTACAGTCGATCACTTCTATCGTTAATTATATTAACTTATTGAAACATTTGGTGTAACCATAAAATAAAAAGATTATATACTTTGAATATCATAATTCTCTTGGCCCAAAAAAATCTGAAATGTACAGTTATATTTATCTTTCTATCCATGTATTTCCTACAACATTATATTCAAGCCAATATAACATCAGCTATCATTAATTTCCAGCCTCAGTTTGTGCGTCTCAGGTATTTTCACTACAGTCATGAGCATCGGCTTTTCTTAAAGACGAATCTGTGACGAAAAACTCTACTTTGATTCTACGTTGCTCCCTTGAAACATCTCATCTGCACCATATACAGTCTGTAATTACACAAAGCATTATCTTGCAGGAACTTAATACTCTCCGTAAAATCTTATGCACAACTTTCAGATAGTATCTTGTTTGTAAAGGAAAAGGTTTGTCAGGTGTTGTTCTCTAGTTTCAATTGCTTTACATATTGTTATGACAGCTGAGAATCGTTGCTACTTAAATAATTCATTTTTACCAAGTTACTTCGAGAGTTTAGATGATGTGGGTCAATAACAAAACTTTTAATTTAATTTAATTTATGTCATAGAAATCAAGATATGTCACATTTGGTTGGCTGTACCTTTGGAAATGGTTTAAACATCTGTGTATTGGTTTGTACAGATTACACAAAAAGTACTGAACTGATTTGGACCAAACTTGGTGGAGGGATGGGACGTGGACCAGTGACAAATCCATTAAATTTTGGTGTGGATCCAGAAATTTTTCATCATTTTCCTTAACATTGCACAATTTGGACATTTTGGCCTTGACAGAGGTCTGAAGATTCTGGAAATGCTTTTGAAACAGCAGGAAGTGTTGTCTTTTAGAAAAACTGATGTTTAAGCGTAATGATACACGAGAGGCGCAGACTGGAGCTGACGACCTACCAGCTCTTCTCCTAACGTTAATACTGAGAGGCTTTGCTTTGGAAAACTGAGCTACTGAGCAGCTTTTCTTCACAAACACCAACAAAACAACATCCAGAGTCCCAAAAGTGTTCACATGAACTTCAGGCAAACATGGCAGGATATCCCCTCTGTGTCCTGAACATACTGGACGGTCCAGAGGTCGGTCGGCCGGTCGGGTTTTTAATTTTATTTTCTACGGAGACGAGCTGAGGAGTTCCTGCCTGCGTCGCATGATCTCCACAAACTCGGCGTGGTCAGCCGCCGCCTGAGGATCAAGAGTGTGAGAAAACAGCAGGCTGCAGTTTGAAAAATAATAGAGCAAAGGAGGAAGGAGGGAAGGAAGGAAGAGCAGGAGGGAAGAAGCATGGAGGAGCTCAGTGGGTGCTGCCTTCATCAAAAGACTCCACCCCTGAGTCACAGGTGCTGGCTGCTAGTTTCTCCTGCCGCCTCCTCATGATCTCCTGGAGCTCAGAGCCTGAACTCCTCTGGAAAGAGAAAGAGAGAAGAAAGAGAAGTGGAGGAAGACAAAGAAAGAAAGAAAGAAAGAGCAAAAACAAAGGGAAGAAACAAAGCAGAGAAGGAAACATAAACAGCTGGTTAGAAGATGGAAGCACAAACACAAAAAAACATCCTGATCTTGGGAGACTCTCGCAGGACTGCTACCATGATCTGTTCATTTCATTTTACCTTCAGGTTATTTACTACTCGAGGCTAAAACTTGTAATAAGTTCAGTTAAAATATCACATTTCACAACGCAATATTATGATTTAAGACGTGAGACGCAGTGAAATTAAAACTTAAACTCCATTGATGTGGTCATATAAACAGCTTCATCTACATTTTTTATTAAGTATTTCTTTCATCATTGTACAAGTTAAATAAACATTGGAAAGTGAGGAGATGGGACGGGGCTAGCTGGTTAGCATGCTAACCTCAAAGTAGAAGAAAAGAAGCGACAGAAATGGACGGAGGTTGGTTTGGTATGAGTTTTGATTCAGCCTCAGTTTGTTTCTTGGTTTTTTACAAATTTTAAACCTTCATACAGTCTTCGCTTCATTCTGTGAGTTAATGCTACAGTAAAACAGTCCTCTGAAGTCCTGGACCTCCTGTTGGTCCCTCGAGAGTCTCCCCTTGACCTCTCACTGCCTCTGAAGCGACTGAGCATCTCTTTGCCAAATAATCTACTGAGCGTCTCTGCTGTCGCTTTACTCCTGGAAATCAGAAGATTTTATCAGCAAATCAGACGAGAAAATCTTCTGGTCAGTCAGAGCCTAAAAGCGCTGGCTGTGGTTATATGGGTTTTATCTTTTGAAACTTGACGTCTGATACGAACTCCATGTAAACTCAGCCAGTTTTAACCAACCTCAGGAAGCCTCTGGTGACTGCCGCTGCCAGCTGGAAAGAGCATGAGCATGAAAATATCTACAGTGTGAATCAGGAGGCATGCTGCGAAACTGAGGCATTTCTACCACTTTCTAAAACTAGTCACACAAAGATCTGTTGGACTGAATTAGACCGGTCTGGGTTAGGTCTGATACACGTTTGACAGTGAAGAAATAAAACGTGATAATGAGCATTTTATTGAAGTAAATCAGAAATGGTGTAATACAGAAATAAAACTACAAATTTAGAAGCAGGAATGTAGAAATATTTATTTCTTCTTTCTTGGTTTAGGCCGTATTTAAAAGTCCATCATTGTGCGACCAGCTGCAGGTAAAAAGGAACTCAAAACTTTTCAGGTTTAAATTCTGATCCACAGATCCTAAAGTTAACTACGACATAAAGAAGAGGAAAATTCTGTTTTTGTACAACCTGGGTTCTGTCTTTGGGCCTCATTTCTTTCATTATGGTAAAAATGTGTTAAATGTTTTCATAACTGATGGTTAACAATGGAAAAAAAATACAAAAATTAAAACCTGGTTGTAAAAAAACAAAGGTGAACTAATTTAAAATTAATGTTAATTAGTAAATGGTGATGCAGCCATTTAGCTAACTGCTACTCAAAGCTAAGCTAACACATACAGAACTCATTCATCCAGTAACAGATCTACATCCCGGTCTTTATGGGGGAAGGGGTCAGAAGACGCACAGGTGAGGGTCGGGGGTCAACAGGAAGTGGAACACTCTGGATCTGGTTCATTCAGGAAGTTTAAGGAGGATTTACTGTACTGAACAGCCACAGCAGGAAGACAAATACTGGCGCTACCTTAAAATGCTGCTAAACATGAAACGACTGGAGCCTCGTTCTGACGGCCAGATTCAGAAAATGAACATGAATGAACGTTAGGTTAAACTCTGAGTCAAAACCTACAAGTCCCAAGTCAAGACCAGCAAGTCCCACGTCAATACCAACAAGTCCCAAATCAAACATTCTCACTGGTCTCCAAATCAAGTCACAAATCAAGACCAACAAGACCAAGATCAATCCCCTAAGTCAACAAGTCAAAAGTCAGAGGTACTTGATGATCCCCAATTTCAGAGAAACAAGTCCCTAAGTCAACTTCAAGTCAAGATCAAGTCACAAGTCAAGAGAGATACATCCCGAGTCAAGAGGCTTGAAGACAAACAAGTCCTAGGTGAAGACAAGTTGTTGGTCCCCAAACCAAAGTCCAGAGTCAGCACCAACAAGTCCCAAATCAAGTCCAAGGGAAGTCACAAGTCATTGGTCTTTTTTTGCTTTCATCAAGTCGAGTTTCAAATTTATGATTCAAGTCCAGATCTCTGTTTTGAGGAAATCTGAAGCATTTTAGTTTTAGTTTTCTGAGAGATAAAACCCTTAAGAAAATGTATCTGGTAATGAGGTGATGTTTGAGAAATCTGGCCAACAGAACGAAGCCGCGAACATCTTAATGTGATCACGATACCTTAATGAATGTGGTAACAGAATCAGAAGATCAAAGGAGGGTCAGAAGAAAACCTGCAGGTGGAAATAGACACCACACACCAGACCTTGCCAGAGTTGGGGGATAGAAAGCTTTAAGACAGAGAAGACCCTGAAAAGACCTACAGCTTCCAGACACAAACACTCTGCAGCAAACAGAGATGAGATAACAAGACCAAACTCTAATATAGGTCTCAGAGTCCAGCAGGTGTCAGGGGTCAAACTAGTCTAAACCTCTGAGGTAATACACTCAGGCACTTAAGGCAGACTTCTCCACATTACAGTTAAAGTAAAATTCAAAGTGGTAGCTGCACTCGATGGTTGTGGTTAAGTTGAATCCACTGATGTCAAATGCAGTTTTTAAGGATATTTTTTGTTAAAATACAGTCATTCTGTAAAAGACCATGTTTTCTCTTTCACTATACTACAGATAAGAAGATTGCTAGCACAGAGTTCGATTAAACCACACATCTGTTGATTATTCAATAAAATTATCTGACTATCAATCTAGATTTTAAAGTGGGACAATTATTATCAAAATATATTGGTCCTGACATCTCTAATTTCCTTCCTGGTGGAGATGAACTTTGTGAAATGACCGTGATTAGAACTTAAATTATTAAAGGAAAGAATCCGAGGACACGATTTAGTGATTCTCAAGGTTCAGACGTTGTTATTCTGCTTTTGATAGAAAATGTTTGTTTGAGCTCATCTGTTTGCTGTTACTCATGTTTGTCTGATGAATCAGTCGGCTGGAAGCTCAGATTAAATCCACAAAACATGATCTAGTAATATCCAATAACCTACTCACTGTGTGAAACTCTTTAAAATGGTCTTAAATCCAGGAAAGTCTTCTTAGGACTAATGGACATGCAGACAGAATTATTTCTCAAAGCTAATGAACTGTCTGTAAACTCATCAATAGCCATAAATCTATCTCTGGAGTTCAACCAATTTGATTAATTCCCCAAACAAAACCTCACAGGATGAAGAAAATTATCAAAGGAAAGCAAGAAAACAAGTTGCAGATCCAGAGGAAAACACAAAGACTATCAGAGCTGCAGAGTCAGTTTAGGTTTAAAGTAGTTTTTGTGTCGGTGGCGTCATGTACAAGCGGCGACACCCACCTCCAGCGCAGCCTTCTGAACGGTAACCTGACTGTAGACTCGAGCTCCGTCGTCGGGACAAACCGTCTTCAGCTCCTCTTTGTTGAGGGAAAACAGCTGAGCTCCGGTCAGGACACCAAGGCTGGTGATGGTGCTGCAAACAGGAAATACTGATATATAAACACCTGGACAGGTATGACAGGTATCACAGGTATCAGGAGAGAAGGTTTTTATTTTTCTGGCTCCAAATGTAAAACTTTGTCAGCAAAGTTTTTGACACGTTTGAACAGAGACTCACACTGGGCTGAAGCCTTTGGCTTCTAACCAGGCTTTGACCTCGTCAGGTGAGGAGTCGTAGGTGATGCTGCTGGATGGGAGGCTGCTGCTGCGAGAGGGAACCTGAAACTTCTTCTGAGCGCTGCGACCCAACGTCAGTCGGTGCATCAGCTCATCCTGGACCTCCTCCATGTTGGATTTCCTTCCTGCAGAGAGGAATACAACGAACATGAACAGGTCAGATCTGTCTCTGAATCATTCCAAGAAAAAACTCTACAAAAAATAAAACTTTAAAGACTCAAATAAAAAAAATGACTTGATAAAAAGACATTTTTCTGCTGTTAGTTGACTCACGGTTGACAGGTGCAGGTTTCTGGTTGCTGTGGTCTCTCATGGCGACGCTGCCATTGTCGCTGGACGTGTTGCTGTTCTGGCGGCTGACCGTGTTGCTGCTGCTGGCGGCGGCTGGTTTGGCGGGCTCAGCGGCCGGAGGAGGCAGCGGTGGCGTGGGGAGCCTGGCAGGGGCCGGAGGTGGTGATGTGGGGGCTGGAGGCATCGGAGTCGCTGCCGGTTTACTGGGGACGTACTGGGGATCCGTCCTGGTCGTCTGTTTCTGAGAAAGGACAGGTTTTTATTTAGAGTGAGATGAACAGGGCAGACTGTGGGACACACACAGATTCTGTTCATTCTCTGTTCAAAAGAGTTACTGTCCAAAAAGTCTGCACTACAGTTGGTCACCTGTAACACAGGTCCTGATGTTGATTGCATGAACACTGAATATTAACTCTCAGACTTATTTCTTGCACGTGCTGCGTGAGCATCAACGTGCCACACACATTCACAACAGAAACAGTCTCAAAACTTTTTGATCGCACCTGGTATATGAAGTTTTATTTCTAAAGTCGTGTTTGTTTTTACCTCATTCAACTCTCCCAGTAATTGCTGCCGACATGAAAAAAGAACATAGTAAATAGACATAGTGATGATGAGACGATAAAACAAATTCACAACACTACAAACTCACCGCAGGGAGATCTACAAAACCTACTGTGGTAATATCGTCTACACTGGATCTATTATTTAACTAAATTTATTGATCAAAACCTAGAAAAACACTTTAAGGAACAGTCTTTGTTGGTTCTGGAGGGAAAATGTGAGACTGTTCCTTTAAGATCCACAGCAAACTACAACCACTCTGTCCTCGTCCTACCTTAAACAACTCAAACTCCTTCTTTGGCATCATAAGCTTTAGTCATCAGAAACAAAAACACATGAACAGAGATAAGACGATGATTTCATGGAAAAGAATCAGACGTTAAATAAACAACAAACACTGAGCTACAGTTAGCATTAGCGTTAGCCTGACCTGCTAACGTCTCCTACCTGTATGGTGTGGCTGTAGATGGGCTCTCCGCGGCCGGTGATGTCCACGGCTTTGGTGATGTCCAGGATGTTGTTTGGCACGTAGCCCGACGCCCCGCAGCCGTTACGAACCTTCCACCATTGCTTCCTGTCGTCCAGAACCTGACAGACGAGTGTCAGGGACAATTAGACAATTGTAAAGGTCAAGTTTGAACCTGAGGTTAGGATTTAATTTACATGAAAATATAAAATACGTCAATTAAAACTGAAGTTAATAAATTAAAGAAGTTCCTTTACCTCAACGACCTCGTCTTTGAGAACAGACAGCTCCGTGTTGTTTCTCGCCACAAAGTCATATTTTGATTTGGCAAACATTTTTGGTTGGCCTCTGGTGTCGGCATCAAAACTTCTGAAAATATATAAACAGGACTGATTACAGAGAAAACACTAAGTGCAGCAGGTATCATGGAGGAAAATTATTTATTGGTTTAACTCAACAAATTATTAAATTAAGAAAACAGTTTTACTTCAACAGCTAAATTTATTGTTTTTCCTCCATGATAACATCCACACCTTACTCTGTAAACAAAAACTGAATCTTTATTTACAAACACAAACAAATACAACACACATTAAACAAAAAGCACACACCTAGTGAACAGATCCATGTAACAGGGAAACATAAATTTATAATAATTTATGATCAACTAAAGACCAAAATAAAACGGGGATGAACGGGAGCTACTCGAACGTTAACTGCTGTTTCAGCCGTGGAGAAGAGTCCCAACTTTATATCAGATACTGAAACTGGAAAATAGAATCTGAAGAAGATTTGATTCAGGAAGGAAAATTCAGTTTTTAAAGATTTCAGAAGAGAAATATAACAACAAGAGAAAAAGAGTCAGAGGAGACGTTCAAAGAAATTCAGTTTTAGTTTGGATCAGAAAAAGAAAAAAAACCAAAATCACCAGAGAATAAAACCCAGAATAAAGAGATTATAGTAAATAAAACATGTTAAAGTTTAAAAGAGGAATTACAGAAATTTGAAGGAAGAGTTTTATGGAAGATGAAGCATGCCTCATTCAACTCAATAATATGAATAAAGACTGAAATAAATACATGAATGAATAAGTAAATATTATATATAAAGTAATAAATACTATCTAATGAACTTATAAAAACTTTAACTTTTTTAACCTAAAAATCAAGAAAAAAAAAAGTCATAATTTAAAAGTCATAATTTGGTATCAAGTTGCTTATAAAATTAAAATTAACTTCTGTCCTATCTTCTACAAAGTGAACTGTCAATTAACTTTTTTAATTGTAATTTAGTTTGACATAATTTGACTTAATTTCATGCTTTTGAGTTATTATTATCATACATAAATAAATGTTACTTAATTTATGCTCTATATTTAAGACCAAAATAAATGAAGAGATGTATAAATACAGAAAAAAGTAATGGTAGAATTTATTTAGATATTTATTCTTTATTCTGATATATTTAATTCAGCCTTTGTTTGTACAGTATGTCTGTACTGTCTGTATTTATGTCTGTATTATTAGATGAATGAGTCATGTTTGATCTTCCGTAACTACAGTGGACAGTAAAGTGGGACCAGTTCTCCAGGGCGTTGAGTCGTGACCTCGGAGTTACCGGTCTACACGGCGGCTGACGGCGTGTTTAAAAGCAGCCACGGCCGTGTCCTGATCCAGGATCTGCATGCGTTTGTAGGAGGTGTTGGAGAAGGCGTACCCATCTGCAGGAGGGAACCTCTGCACCGCCGACTGCAACACAAACACAACAGTCAACAAATGTCTACACACTCAGCTAACGCCTGGTGGTACAGAGGTGAACCTGGACCCTGACCTCCTCGGCCAGTCTGATCTTCAGCTCCTCTTGTCTCTGGATCTCGGCGTTGGCGAGACTCTCGGCCAGATGAGCCAGCTCCTGCTCTCGACTTGGAGCCGTCGCCGCCGTCAGCACCGCCGGAGGCTCCCAGCCGTCACGAAACCTCAGCGGACAGGGAGGGAAGTAATGATCCTTCGGCCACTCCAACCTGGAGACACAGTACATGTGATTTCTGGTTCCCTGTTTTTCTTCTTCTCTTTGTTTCTTGTTGTGTTGAGTTTGTCTCTTTTCTTTTCTGAATATTTGTTTGTTCTGTTTCACGTCTCGTCGTCTCACCTGCATTTGGTCCATCCGTCTCCCAGGGCGACCCACAGGTGTCTCTCCTCTGCTGTCCCTGAGGAGTGGAGGAAGTCGATGGCCTCTCTGGTCAGCAGAGGAACCATGACGCTACGAGCCAGATCCACGCTGCCGGACGCCTGGATCACCTGAGGACGACACGGATACCTGTACATGCAGAGGCTGATTTATACTTTAAACTCCTGTGTGTTATTACAGAGAGCTGTGTCTCACCATCCTGAGAGGAGTGAAGAGGAAGTGAACCAGATCCACGGCGCTGGGGTTCTGGATGTGGTCCCTCAGTTTCCCCTGCAGAGCAGATCAGGAAACACACCTCATCATACAGGTGTAAATAATAAACACATCTGTAAACAGGTGCTGGAGACGCTCGTACCAGCTGGTTGAAGGCGTGTTTGAACTTCTGCAGACAGTCGACGAACTCGTCCTCACCAGGAGGTTTGGAGCGCAGAGTCAGGACGCCCTCTGGTGGACGGAGGAGGAAACACTCATCACACATGAAGAAAAACGTTATGTTTGACGCACAAAAAAATTCTGTGTAAACTGTGTAACTTTTAAAAGCCTAAGATTAATTAATTTAATGCCTTTTAAGACTTTTGAAGGATCAACAGAAACCCTGAGTATCCACTTATACCTGTACATTACACCTGTTTGTTATCATCAGTCTGATCCTGCAGTGTGCGAAGGTTTTAGGCTGTAGATGGTTGTAGATTTGGATGCAGGAAATATAAACACAAAAGATTTAATGCAGCAAAATCCCTCACCTCCTGGACCTTTCTTCTTCCCTTTCTTGGACTTCTTCCTCCTGGAGAGCTCGTTAAAAGCCTCGGCTGCCTTCTGAAGTTTGGTGACGAAGAACTCGATGTCGTCCAGGATGTGGTTCAGGATTTGCTGCAAAAATAAAAAAAGGTTTCTAACAACCTGTGATAAAAACAGAAATGATAAACCTTTTCCTCAGAGAACATTCAGAGGTTTAAATGCTTCATTTCACCTTCAGCTTTGTCCTTATCGTGACATTTGTTCAGCACTGATTCACTGACTTTAATGATTAAACCTAAACTAACAGAGCAGAGATCAGTTCTGCCTCGGCTCTCGTGTTTTCCTTTATGTAAGCAGATTCCAAACAGATTACACTGAAATAAAACAACCTTCTTCAATCAGCTTAAATCTTTGATCTATTGTCCCGTGAACCTGAACGACCTCAGCTCGACCAGCTGCTCTTAGATCAGCCAACAGCGAACTCACCACGTCTCTGTCCACTCTGGCTGCCGTCATCTCCACCGGCCCGTCGTCCTCCGAGATCTGTCGCTGCCTCTCATCTGACACAAACAACCAATCACATCTGAGGGTTTACTACAGATTTAACATCCAGCTCAGTGAGTTTAATAAGAGTTCAGACATGAAGCAGAGTCTGGAGTTAGACTCTAACTTTCAAAACAAACAAATGACACCAGTGTCGGTTAGACTGGTTCAAAAGCTCGATTCACAACACAAATAAAGTGCGTCTGACTCTTCATCTGTTTAAAAATCGTATTTGTATTTAAACATTAAAACCAGATGGAAACAGAGGAGAAAGTCGTCTGTTGCCACTTTAATCTAAGTTTAACATCAATCCCTGCTGATTATTTTGGATTGTTTCCTGTGTAGTGACATCACTCACAGTCCTGCTGCTCATTGGTCCAGGCCGACCAGGCGGCCGCTCGGCTCTTTACGTCCACCTGGTCTGATGGTGCCGGGGGTTCGGGAGCTGGAGCGGGAGGGGGAGGGGGGATGATCCCGTCACTCTTCAGGATCATCCTGCAGACAGGTGGACAGGTGGATCAGCCAATACCTAGTGTTTGATAAAACCTTTACAGGGTCTGAGGATCAGTTCTTACTTCAGAGTCTCAGGTCTTTTCTTCACTTTGCCTCCTTTGGCATCGATGATGGCACTTTCTATGTCTGCGTGGATCAGATTCGCCTGACGAGAAGTCAACACACAAAAACACGTTAAAACCATTTTCACACATGAAATCTGAGACACCTGCGGCTTCATTTATCTGAATCAAACACAGGTTTCTGTTTCATAAATGTTCCTGAAGAGCTTTATTCTCTTTTCTATATAAACACCTAATGTTGTCAGTGGTGGTGTACCACAGGGCTCTATACTGGGTCCTTTATTATTTACATTAAATCTAAAGTAGGACCACAACAAATGATTGTTTTCATTAACCTGTTAATGGTTTGGTCTATAAATTATAAATCAGTCACAAACCCAAAGATATTCAGTACCAGACTCCATTGACAAAAACAGGGATTTTACCGAGCAGAACACAGGAGCTGCTGAAATACCACTGCCTCCGTCTGTCAGTGTGTTTCGGTAACTGTGTGGTACTTTTACTCATGTAAAGTATCTGATTACTTCTTCCACCACTGAAAGTCCCACAGTAACACAAACACACTAACAGATGGAGGCAGTGGTATTCCAGCAGCTCCCAGTAAAATTCCTGTTTTTGTCAGTGGAGTCTGGTAGTGATATATAGTGATGTTTCTTACTCTTTAATAAAAATGTCTGTCAGTCATTTACACGCCAAGTAAGAGGTAAACTGTCGACCTGGACTGTGTTTGATGTTAACAAACCTGTGATAATTGGAGTCAACATTTAATCAGCTGTTCTGCTTTAAGGTCATTTTATCTTATTAAATCTTATCACGTAAAAGAACCAATCAGAGGCGGTCTACCTTGATGTCGTCACACTGGAACAGGTGGAGGTCTGGTTTAGTCTGACCCGACTCTTTACACACCAGAGCCAGGATGGAGTCGTAGCTGCAGGCGTTCATCACGGCCTGGCAATGCTGGATCGTCCCGACGGGGAAATTCTCCAACTCGTTCTGAAAAAAACAAACAACGTCAGAGAGAAATTCGCTCATCAGCACCTGTTTAAACCTGAACCCTCAGGTGAGTCTCACCTTGGTCTCCTGGTCGATGAGGCTGACGGTCTTCTCCTCCACCTGCAGCAACATCTCCTGAGTCCAGACTTTCCCTTTAGCGTCCAGCAGGCGGAGACGTCTGATCCCATCGTCCACCGTGATCATCCCGTCTTTACGGTCCAACACGAACGTGGTCAGGTGCTGAATGTCAGGAAAAAACAGCTGAATAAAGACCAGAGAACCAGCTGCTCTGTGTTATTTTCCATGTGAATCCAGTTCTCTTGTCTTAAAATCAAAGTTAAAGGACGATTAATATAGAAATATGGGCGTAAGCGGCAGTTGGCGGGTTCTAACCCTTTATTAGATTAAAGCCGCAACCAAGCAAGGAGCAGGTTTCAGGCAAAGTTTAGTTCTGTTTTAAGACTGAGATCCTCCCAGTTTGTGGCATTTGTATCGCCCCCTACAGGTGGAGGTCAAATGCTTTGGTAGACCTATTCCAAATCACAAACCAAACACGTTCCCAGATTTTCGATGATTGGACGGTTAACGAGTCATGGCCAATATTCCCCGAGCCCGGCCTCTTGTGAAGACATCTTCGTCGACTGCGGCCATGTTTTTTGACCGACCTAACACGGTGTTGAAGAAGTTCTATTCATTTTTTACATTATGCTAATTAGCAAAAAAAACAATCACAGCAGACTTTTATGGTCTTCGGTGTGAGGGGCGTGGCCTTTCAAGAATCAACTCTGATTACAGTGCCACCTTCTGGCCGATTGGGCTCATGTTATATTGGAACATGAGTTATTGGGCCAAGTTTCATCTTTCTAGCTCGTTCCAGCTCACAGAAATTTGAGCCACAGCAGAAGACAAATAATAATAAACAGGGTAAATCATGTTCAACTCTTCAGTTAAATACACTGCAGAATTTAACGTCTCACCTCCACATGATACTGCGACGTGTCCGTCAGGCTGTTGATGCTGTTTTTGGTGTAATGTTTCCTTTGTTCTGATGAAGAATGGAGAGCAGAGAATTAACTCTTCATCATAAACGCACCAGAGTCCCAGCAGGAACCTGTCGAATCTTCTCAACCATCAAAGGTTCAGATCAGGTGAAGGTTTGATGGTGAAAATTATTTACTGATAATTGATTCAATCAGACTTGTGTTGTTTCCTGGAGGGACTGACAAACTTTACATTTACATTTCACAGAGAAATACAAAACACTCACATGAAACCAGCTGGAAAACAAATTTAAGTCGACAGAAAAGTGATTCTGCGAAACTTAAATTCAAAATTATATAAAGTCCAACTGAAGCAGCAAAACCCATCTGTTCCTGCAGAATCCAAATCTGTTTAATATTGTTTCTTATTGAAAAAGAGAAACTTTAACTTTCTTTTCTCTGCTGTTTTTATTTTGGCAAGTTTCTTTATGTTCAGTTTGTTTTGCTGTTGTAGGAACAATAACAACAAACCTCTTCGTGTGTAAACTGATTCAGACATTTCCAGGTAATATTTGAAGCCAGTTTACCTCATAAACGCCATCAACAGGTGAACTTTATCTACACAATGACACGTAGCATCCACCTGGACAGATCAGTGTACACGTGTGTTAAATGTTGTGTATATAAATGTAAATATCTGACACAGGAGCTGCACAACGCTGCAAGAACACATGAAGTTTAGTTTCAGTTTGACTTTAAATGAGACGTCAGGGGTTTCAGTTTCTGGGGTCAGTTCATCAGGAGGACAGGTGTGGGCGGGGCAGGCGGGTGTGGGCGGGGCAGGCAGGTGTGGGCGGGGCAGTGGACACAGACAGGGTTTATTTGAACTTACTGAGACTCTGTGAAAAGAAGCTGCGATTCCATTTGTCCGAGGAAACATTAAAGTGACCTACGTGATCAGATCCACTCATTATTACTTAGTTCTATTTATTTAGTTCATTTAATGATTTGGAGGATTAGTTTGAGATAAAATTAATGAACCTGCAGCTTCAGTTTGTTTTAAATTTATTGTCACTAACGTTAGAGAATCAGCAGAAAGACAAATATTATATATTATATATTCACACACACAAACTTTGACACATCAGAAGCACTGTGGTCAATACTGGAATAAACCTTAAATTATTAATAGAAATTCAAAATGTACCATTGGCCAGTATCGTTACCACACACAGGTCAAACCTTAAAGAAAACCGGGTCTTATTTTGGTAGGACTGGACATTACTTCCTGTCAGTTACCATAAGGTTTAAATGAAGACTGAGCTCAGACTCAGGACAGTTTAAACTTTATTTATAATGAAGCTGAGATTTTAATTTGACGTCCAAAGATCAAATAAAGACCCAGTTTGTTCAAACACACACAGACACACACTCGTCTCACTCTGACTTTTCTTTTTATGTTTAGACGACGATCGAAGGAAATAAATCTCATCTGATCCTGTTCACGTGGATGAAGGAGACACAGCGGATCAGTGAGGACAGTTTCTAACAGTCTTCTTTAACATCAGAGAAACCAGACGTGAACTCACCGTACAGAGCTTTGGCACTGGACTTGGCTTTATGTTTAGGAGGCTCAGGAGACTGAGAGTCATGGCCACTTCAACAGAGAGAGAAACACACTGTTAGTACGTCAGAGGAAAACACACGTCCACAGATATTTCATTTACTTCAGCTCCTGTTGGTGACAGTGTGGATCATTCTCATGTGTTTTGGCTTTGGAGAGATTACGAGTCCTGATCTGGCTACGTTACTTTACTGTGGAGAGATTCAGAGTATTAGATAAAATAACTAATGAGCCGCTAATGTCTAATGTTTTAATGTACGGAGGCCAGGAGGGGACAAGAAGGAAAGAAAATCGGAAAGTTGAAAATACTTTTTCGAGCTCTCAAGAAAGTTTCTCAAGATTTTGCAGAAGTTTACAGAGCTCTTGTAAAAGTACATTTTTTAACCTTCATTAATGAAACCTGAGCTGAGAAAAGGACGTTTGTTGTGTAATGTTAAGTTTTTTCTTTTTCTGCTCTTGATTAACCGACTATTGATTGTTAACGTGTTTAACTGATATTTGCAGAACTACTACTCAAACATGATTAAATGTCTGAACAGTTGCTGACTGTTTTCAGCTCCTCTCTCTGTCTGAATGATCCAGTTTTCATTTCAGTGTTTCTGTGACTTCCTGTTCGTCCTCCTGACCTCAGACCAGCGTCACTCGTCGACAGGATGTTTCCTGTTAAAGCGACATGTGAAGTGACAGCAGGCCGTCGTCTGAGCCGACACTTGATATTTTCACACATTCACACTTTTTTATTCAGACTGATGACGACATGAATAATGAATGAGAGTGAATCAGACGTGGTCTTTATGATTATCTGTTTTAATTAAGCCACATGTTCATGAACAGCAGTGATAACTTAAACATTAATTATTTTAAATCAGAGTTTTATTCATTAACTTTCTATAGATTTAGTTTTTTTAGCTCATTGACTCCGGCCTTTAAAACAACGTTTTCTTCTGGATTATAACGATAAACTCGAAGCTGAAGTTGAACCAGATTAAAACTCTTTGTGGGTCATTGACCAGTGTCTGGATCAGGTCCTGGATCAGGTCCTGGATCTGGTCCTCTCTGGTCCACTGACCTGATTGTCAGCCGATTAAATAAGTGGATCAATTAGTACGAGAGAGGAGGGAGATCAGGTTTCACCAGGTCATAGTGTTGGATCAGGACTGACATGATCTGGATCTCATGAGTCCTGGACCTGACCCGACGACCCAGACCCAGACCCAGACCCCCCCCCCCCCCCCCCCCCCCCCCCCCCCCCCCCCCCCCCCCCC
>BRZM01000515.1:18769-91476 GCA_033238685.1 Lates japonicus
CCCCCCCCCCCCCCCCCCCCCCCCCCTCCTGTGGATCCTCCTCAGACTTTAAATGAAAACCTGGAGCGACGACATGAAGCTTCTTAAGTTTCAGTTTCCATTAAAAATTAACGGCAGGTTTTCTTAGAAACTGACTCAGGTGTAGTTTTACACCTGAGTCAAACATCAACATGGAACTGTAATAATCCCTTAAAACACCTTTAATTAAAGCACAAAAACCTTTAATTTGGCTTTTAATTTGAAAAATAAAACCCATTAAAGACACTTTACTTTCTTTTTTTAGAGAAGATTTTAACAGGTTCATGATTTTTCCCTTAAACATGAATGTGAGATGTTTTTAGGATTATTTTTAGAGTTTTTTGTTAATGCTCTGAAATATGTTCAGCTACAAACTAAAGACATTTTAACAGGTTTATCAGATTTAACAGAAACACAGACAGATTTCATTATAGAAGGTGTTTCTTAAAGAGGTTTTCTGCAGGATTATAGTATTTTTAAAGAGTTAAATCCCTTTGAAATGCACAAAACAACATTACAGATAAACCTTAATTTGTTAAATTAATAGATTATAATATATGTATATATATGTGTATATATATATACACACACATACACACATATATACACTAATAAATCTGGTCTTAAACATGAAACACTTTTATTCTGTTTTATTTTTTATTGTTCTTACTATTAAGAGAGGGTTCAGAGTTTAATGTGAGAGATAAAGTGATGCAGACACTGACTTGATGTGTGAACTGTAGGAGCCAAAGATGCCCGAGGCCAGAGCTGGAGTTTCATATCCGTTCATCCTGCTTCACAGTGGAACGTCTGGAAACAAACACATCAGAGTCATTACACTGAGAAACACTGACACAGGATCAGTTATCAACGTCTGATCACGGACACAAACATGAAGCTCTGCACATACACCTCAGTGACATGGTGACATTGTGGATTTAAAGCCAGCGGCGTTTTCAATCCATTCTGCAGATCAGTGTGAACGAAGATCACAAAGGAAAAACGTCGACAATGTCAACACAACCTGATCAATGTTAACTGACCAATGAACCACGGTGCAGTCGGTCTCTGTGAGGATGAGACCAGGAAACAGCAGAGAGTTTTCACCCGACCACAGACACAACAAAGACTCTGAGTTCTTCACTGAAGGAGAGAATGATGGGAAATGAAGCCACTTTCATATCCATTTAAATATAAAGTGAAGGGTGTGAATACTTTGTGAATCCAGTGTAAATATCCTGACTCCAGTTTTCAGTCCAGGACCTGGAGCTGGTCCTCAGAGAGTCCAATCAGAACAAAGTTCATCCCGTCTCATTAACAAATCATTAAAACCTTCCTGTGGAGCGGCGAGGGGGAAAGTCAAATTAAAACCAGCTTCACACAAAAGAGTCTGGGAGCTGATTCATGAGCAGCTGCTGTATGTACAGTGCCGACACGTCTGATTACTTTTCCCAGGACTCTGTGTTTTATTCGGCCCGCGCTCCATTTTGGACTCGGTAACCATGACGACAACACTGCAGTGATATGTGACGGCCTGCGAGGCGACGCTCGGGGGACAAACAGCCCAGGATCTGTGCAGACCTGTTCCTGGATCTCAGGTGTAAAAAACCTGCAGGAACAATTAAAATCTCTCTGACGGTTCATCAGAGCGGATTCAGAGCTGAGGACGTGTCAGTCTAAAACCTGGTGTCTGGACCAATCACAGCCTGCTGACAGCTGCAGGTTATAACAACCAACACATACACGTCCTCATAAACGTCTCATTTCACACAGTGAATCAGTTTATATTTTTAGCAGCAGACAAATCATCAGCTGCTCAAAGAGGAACTCGACCTTTCAACACGTCTGATCGTCCTCCGTTATCATCCTGCACCAGCTGCTCCACACAGCATCCATCCTCCCCGTCAGAACAACAGCTCCACCTGAACTGTCTGCAGCCTTTTGTCGACCAATCACATTCATTAAACCCCCCCCCACCCCCCCACCGCAGCTCAGGAAATAAACCTGCATTTTTATAGTCTGAGTATTTATAGAAACACTGAACACACACAGGTCAAAGGTCAGATGTTTTATCTCTGTTTGTCCTGGGAGGAGACTCTCTCTACACACACCTTTCATAATGTTCACCTCCACAGTGGACACAGATCCTCAGTCTCAGCTGCCAAACATCATAAAATCTCACCAAAATAAAAGTCTCCACATTAACAGGAACTCAACGTATCAGCCTCAGACACCAGAACAGATCAGGGTCAGGTCAGGAAACATGAAGTTCATCCTCCACAACAATCACAAACAACACACGACCTCCAGGACTGACGTCAGTTCTTCACTGAGAAACACAGACCTGAACCTTCTGCAGAGCGGCCATCTTTAATCTGAACACTGAACTGCAGCTCAGAGAAACCTCAGTTGCCGTGACAACGCCAAACAGCTGACTGTGCGTTTTTTGCGTGACAGCTGAGGCGAGGCAGGCTGTGAGCTGTTTCCAAGGCGACACAGACCCTCCGCCATCTGTGGCGAGGCGAGGCGAGAGGCAGACTGCAGATCAGTGTTTAAACACACCGAGCAGCTGTTGACTGAGGCTGAAGTTTAATATCTGACGGAGGTGAAGAGGAGGTGGAGTCGACTCAGCCAACACTTCCTGTTCAGGTCAGTTCACACAAACACACCGATGCTGATTTAACCAGGAGCAAACTGAGGAAATGATTCAATCTGTGAAACTCTGCAAGAAAAACATCAGATCCTCACTTAAGAAGCCAGAAACAGATAAAGTCAGAATTAAGGCTTTAATTCAGACTTTAAATTATTTTCTCACCCTGTTCTAAATCAGTTCTCTAAAAAATCTGTCAAATTCTCCTGTCCTTAACTTTAATTTCAGATTATCTGTGAGATTTTGAGCAATTTTTTGTGATTTTTCTCAGAGAAAAAAGTTTTAAAAAACACTTGAGTCTGATTTTAATCCTAGAATAACTCTGATTCTTTGATTAATCTCAGATTAAAATTTGATTTATGTCTTTAATCAGTTAAACTTAAGGCCAAAGAACTCTGAGTTCAGATTATTGGGTCAAATTAAGGTGATATTTTAAATTATCTCAGATGAAACACAGAATTATATCTTTAATCTGATATTTTCTAACTTCTGAACTCTGATTTTAAAATCCAGACGACCACTTTCATAAAATTATTCCCAAAAATTGACCAATAAGGTCAAAACTCTGATGATCCTGACTCTGACTTTAAATGAATAATCTGAGATTAAAGTGAAATTAATCTGAAACTTTTCTTCATGTGCCACTGAAGTATTTTCTTTTAAAAATGACTGTTTGTATAACTGGGTCGTAGCTGCTGCTCCCTCCAGTCAAATAACCAACACGTCACACCTGCGTATAAAGACCAATGATTGTGGTTGACAGAGACACGCCCACCTGACCAGGTAAGAACCATGTGACCTCAGCATATACAAACACTGACCTGACATTAAAAAGCAGAAGGTGTGGTGACAGTAAACATTCAATAAAAGTCAATAAAAAAACAAATCGAGTTTGTATTTATTTCCTCCAAAAATTATTAAATAATGTGCAGGTGTGTCCAGCTCACCTGAAACCTCCACACTTCCTGGTTCATTAATCATTAGTGTGTGTTTTATCTAATCAGAGTAACGACAGTCAGCTCAGTGTTTCTGCTCTGTTTGATGTGAGACTAAATAAAACTGTTAAAGTCTAACTGCTGCTCAAACACACGGTTAATGAGTCACTGAAGAGGAACGGCTGCCGCTTGTTACCTGACCTTTGACCTCCGTCACTTTATCACGTTTTTCAGTGAGAAAACTCAGTAAACAGTCAGAATTAGTAGAGTTGACTAGAGTCAGATCGATCCTGAGTCGCTGTGCTGAGCTGCGTTCATGGTCTCAGACTGAGCAGGATCACAACGTCCACAGACCTGAGCTGAGCGCTGACTGATCAGAGGAAGGACACGAGTTCAACTGTGAAACGTTACATGAACGTTCAGGTCAACTCTGATTCTGCAGAAAGTTTGAAGTTAATAACTTCTGTCTGTCTGTGAAACGTTCAGGGGGCATCTGTAAATTACAGCTACTGTCCATCCAGAATAAAACACAACCCTGGAGTTTTCAAACTAAAACGGGGGGAGGGGTTGATTGTCCACAGGTACATCACGACCAGACACCTGAACACCTGAACATCACACACTGTTCTCAGATTAATGTTTCACACAGACGAGCTGTTAAAATAAAGTTTACAGTGGGTTTAAAATGTCGTCTCAAAGCAGCAGAGTCAGTGTCCAACAGAGGAAAGTAAAGAGGATTGGTAAGAAGATTTACAACACACACACACACACACACACACACACACACAGAAACCTAATCCCCACCTTCCTCCTCCTGAATAAAGGAGACCAGGAAACCACAGAACCTTTCAACATGTGAAGACGTCAGAGTCTGGAAAAGGCAAAAAAACTAAGAATTTAGTAAAAATTATTTTCTGAAATAACGGCCACGACTCCTCCAACAATTATCTCCATCCTGGAACAGACATATAATCCAAAAATATGTCTATAATCTCAGATTAATGAATTAAAACTCGAGGTAAAGTCAGAATTATGTCTTTAATTCAGACTTAAAAGGCAGAATTCTGTGAATTTTGTAAATATTATTTTCTCACACTGTCCTGATTTAAATCCCAAAATAACTTTAATTTCAGATTATCTGTAGAATTTTGAATAATTCTTGCTTGATTTTTCTCAGAGAATCAAGTAAAAAACAAACTGCATAATAACAATAACTTTCATTCTTTTATTTCACAATTCTGAGTTTATTTATGAATTTAATTTCAGATTAAAATCATTTACGTCTTTAATCAGTTAAACTAAAGGCCAGTACAGTGAGTGATATTTTTTGATTAAATGATCTCAGATTAAATACAGACTTATCTCTTTACAAACTTCTGAATTCTGATGTTAATCTGAAACTTCTACTATTCTGACTTCTTGATGTGGCACTAAAGTACGGAGGCTGAGAGCTCAACTCACTGCAGTTTAAGAAAACACAGGCAAACACACAAAACACAAGCAAATTAAAGAAAACATCTTCATCAGTCCGACGACTCATGAGCTGCAAATAAACACAACCAAACACCCAGACAACTTTTTAGTGTCTCCTGGAAACACCTCTGCTGCTGTCTGTGCTCCCTGATGAAGAGGTTTTCTTTAATTTGCTTGTGTTTTGTGTTTCTGATTGTGTTTTCTTTAGCAGCTCGGCCTCTGTGTTAATCCTCCTCCTCCTCAGTTTGTTCTGCAGGTCCAACCTCACAGTTTAAAACACATATAGGCCACACTGTTCCTCCTCTGCTGTACATGTGTAGCAGGAACCTGCAGCAGACCTGGGAGGACCGTGTGGAGACCTCTGTTCTGGTTTTGGTTTAATGATCGTATGAAACGTGTGAGCTGTGATAATGAGTGTGAGAGAATGAGAGCAGCCTCTGCTGAGTGTGGATTGATTAATTGTCCTTTGATCGAGGCCACGCTGCTCTGCAGGGAGCTGATTCTCATTTATCTGTAACCTACATACTGGATCAACTCTACTGTACAGAGATCCTCCTCCTGCTGCTGCTGAGTCTGTTCGACTGTTAAATCTCAAAATAAAAAGCAAATAAAACTATGAGATGAGACGGTAAATACAATCAGATTAAAGACACAAACTAACATAAACGTAAAAACTGCAACAATGGAAAGTTTCCTAACTGAATGAATTATAATATATTCAACAATTTGCAAAAGAATATTAAAAATAAACTTAAATGCAAAATATCAAGTTTAGTTTTGTTGATTTCAAATAAAAAATTGAGGCTATTTAGAGAATTGTAAAAGTTGTTAAATGGTATTTCCAGTGTTTGTGCTAAGCTAAAATAAAAGTCTTCTGGTCTTTATGCTAAAATAACAGTTTCCCCGTTTTACAGTCTTTATGCTAAGCTAGGCTAACAGTTCCCTTCTGCCTCCAGGTTTAAGCTAAGCTAGGTTAACACTTTCCCCTGTTTAAAGTCTTTATGCTAAGCTAGGCTAACAGTTCCCCCCCTTTATCTCCCTGTATGAGGGGAAACAGGATTAGTAACCAAACTGGTTTATTGCCGATTACGTCACGTCTCCACTGGAAAGTGTCATGAGGTCTATTACAGCTGCTGAGTTTGATTAATCCAGATTACAGACAGAGTTTCATCACCTCTGGCTGTGTTTAATCCATCGACTCGGACTCTGGTTATTGACTAATCCTGCAGCTCTGACACTGGACTCAGCAACACATGTTCACAATCTGACCTGAGCTCAGCCTGAAAACTACAAACACTGTTTCAGCCTGTCAGTCATAAAGAGACTGCAGATTAAAGAAGGCTAATAATAATCCATAATAATCCTGACAGTGCTGAGGGAAACGGCCACTTTAATTCCTCTGAGTGATGAATGGAGGGAAGATTTAAACACAATGACCATCATGTAAATTAACTGAAGAAGCAGAGGGAGGGAAAACAATCTTAACCTGTCGTTAAAACAGGTGAAGCTGGATAAAGTCACAGAATATCAGACTGACAGCAGAGAAACTTTTTAGACACATTACTTTTAGAAATATAAACAGAAATAAAAAATAATCCAGAGTCACTGTTTCTACTGAGACTCGAAGCTCAATGAGGAAAACCAAACCAGGAATTATCTGATAAACAACACATGTACAGGAGCAAGCAGACATCTAACCACCTCTGAGGAGGTTTACCAGAACAAATCAAAAGTTAAATGACACATGAAGAAGAAAAACCAAAACTACAACATAAAGACAGGCAGACAGAGAGAGGAGCTGCAGACTGAACTCAGAAGAATATTTTGGTTGTTGGTTTAATGTTTATGGTTTTATGTACCAACATTATTTTATTGGTTTTGTAAGTTGTGTTACTTTTATTGTGTGTTTTTAAGTTATGACAGATTGTAAAGATGTTTTCCCTGTTTTCAGTCCTCATGTTAAGCTAGGCTAACAGTTTCCCCCGGTTTACATCTTTTATGCTAAGCTAGGCTAACAGTTTCCCCCGGTTTACATCTTTTATGCTAAGCTAGGCTAACAGTTTCCCCATGTTTAGACTCTTATGTATTGACACAGGGAAGGTGATGGAAGTAGCGTCTGTGATATCCTCACACTCAGGTTTGAGAGTTTAACCCTCATGATTGAAGCGACCTCTGATTTTTCACCTTAGAATGTGCTCTTTGGGAATGAAGTGAGCATCAGGAACCCAGATTTTAGCCCCTTTTTCCTATGATTAACTCCATTTTCGGGTCAGGTCCTGAGCATCTGCTGTCCATAAGGACTGAAGAAGATCTCATCAACTAAACTAAAAATAACTCTAACAACGACCATGCCGTCCACTCGACCTCGACTCCATACTGACCACACCTCTCTACAGTGTATGAACAGTGAACACATCCATGACTCACTTTTATCCTCTGAACATTGTCTTGTTGCTGCGAGAGAATAACCCTGAACAATCAGCAGGGAGTGGATGGTGAATGGTTTCAGACTTTTCTTTACCCTGAGTTTTTGCTCCCAGCCACTTCAAATAAAGCCTCCCACACTGGTTCACTGTTGAAGCTTTGCACAATGAAGCTTGGAACAGAAATATTCAGTTTCCATCAATGTAAGATTAACACCTGAGGCCTTTCTTCTCTCGTCTCCTCAGCTAAATGCTCTCGGCCGAGCTTTGATACAAAGACTGAACCAGACAGAAAATGTGTCTAAAACCAAAACCAGGAGCTAAAAAGAGCTCAACAGCTGGTTCAGGTCTCTGCTCAGACCACAGCAAGCCTACAAAAACCTGAAAAGCGACAGGAAGCTGAAACCGGTGTCATCCAGAGCTAAGTCAGGTTAAACCCTACGTCCTGAAACTGGACTAAATACTCTGAGGGTCTGCCTCAGACCAGAGACCTAGACCGAGACAGATCAAGCCACTGTGATCAGGTCTGATGTTTTTACTTTGTCCGCGTCTGTTCAGTTTTATTGTTCGTTCTGAGCGTCTCCGTCCTGATTAAGATGGTGGACGATAAGAAACAGCGGAAATTACGTCCGCGTCTGATTTTAACTTATTTTAGAAATTTATCAGGGTCAATTAACCGCAACCAAACAACACAAGCAGGAAGATTTTATTATAACATCAATAATAATTAACATTGAGGTGGGCGGTCTTTATTTTAACATATTAATTTTATTCACATTATGTGTTCTACGATGCAGCTCTGTCTGTACCTTAATCCTAATAATAATAATCTTGTTGTACTTTACTCTCTCATTACATTTTACACAGTCGATGTTTTACATGTGTTTGTCTCTTTCTGTTCTTCTGCTTCATGGTCAAACTGAAAGACTTTAAAGCTGAGGAATATTCGGAGTAAACAGGTAGACGGTGTGAACAGATCCTACCTGTCTGTCGTCCCACGGGTGAATCGTTCTCTTCAGTATCGAACCTGCTCACGACTCCACAGACTCTGGCGAGGATCTGAGGGCTCATGTGTGACAGATTACTGTGGATTGAGTCTGCAGGTCCTGGATTTACTACAGCAGCTTGTTGTTGTTCACTGACGAGTCTAAGCCTCCCTGATGTGTTTCGTTAGGAACAGGTGGGGAGGGCTGAGGGCAGGGGTGGGAGAAGCAAGACTGACAGGACCAAGCTCCAGTCTGAACATCCCAGCATTTACAGACAACTTTTTAATCTGGTTTAACTGAATTCTATTGATTCATTACATTTCCTCTTTTATTCTACGTTTCATTTTCCTGGTTCCAGTAACTGATAAAACAAACTGAACTCAGGTCAGAAATCCTGATGAATTATTGTTAATCCTCCACATGACCTTCAATAATCTGATTTATCCAGATTTGGGCACCAAACTCTGTAACTCTGTAAAAAGCACTGAGCTCAGGTATTGATCCATATCATCGATTATCAACATGATCAGGGTTTATCTGCGCCTGCTGGACTCTGGTCTTTGTCACAGTCTAGTTTTAGGGCGTAGATGAATTCTTGAGTTTAGTTTTGGTTTTCAATGAATGTGTTTGTTTTTATTCTCCAACTTTCAGTGAACTGTCTCTTTAAATAGATTTTGTTGACTTGATTTTTTAAAATAATCACCTTCTTAACACAGAGTTTTGATTTAATCCTTTGAAATTACAACTTTATCTTATCACAATACAACTTTAATCTCATTATATCAGAACTTTTGCTGGAAAATACGCGTTATCTGAGAGATCATGTGTTAAATCTAAAATAAAACATTTTATCTGAGATATTTGGATCAGATTAAACAAGAATCAAACTCTAAGTTTATGATCACGTCATAAACATGATGTCTTAATGGATCTTTATGTCACATTCATTAAATAATAAAACTGATCTGGGAGCAGCTGATCAGGACTCTGTGGATCTGTGTCAGACGAGTGGATCTGATGAATTGGACATGTTCACTTCATAAAAACACTCCAGTAAGAGTCTAAGGGCCAGAACAAGGATGAACCATGAAACCAGTTTCCTCCAGCGAGACCAGATGAATCCTTCAGGCCTCCAGAGAGAGAACAGAGAGGATGAACTATAACACATGAATTAGTCGTTCTCTGACCTCTGACCTCTGACACAGAGCTAAATCAGTGAAGCTTCAATTTTTATCTCCAGAGTTTCTGTTCGACACTGAGCAACTGAAACGGCAGCAAAACAACACACACACACACACACACACACACACACACACACACACACACACACAGACACACACACACACAGACACAGTCACACACACACACACACAGACACACACAGACACACACAGACACACACACAGACACACACAGACACACACACACACACACACAGACACACGGACACACACAGACACACACACACACAGACACACACACACACACACACACACACACACACAGACACACACGAACACACACACACACACACACACACACACAGACACACACACACACACACACAGACACACACACACACACACACACACACACACACACACACACACACACACACACACACACACTGAATCTGGTGCACACACACACACACACGGAACACACACACACACAGACACACACACACAGACTAGGATTAACAGTTTATCTGCTTCATTGGCATCATTAAAATTCTGTGAACCTGCTAGCTTTTCATGTCACATGATCTCTAAAAGATCAAAGGTCAAACAGTCAGATGACTTCAGATCATGTCAATCCAATCAATCATCAATCAAATTCTGTTTCTATAGCAGCACGAAACAATTCAAAGTGATAAACAGACTGAGACAATTCAAACCAACAGTAAAAGAAAGAAAAGCAAAAAACTAAATTAAATTAATTAGTAAGTTAGTAAAAACATTACAATAAAATTTAAAAACCACATAAAAACTAAACAGGTGGTTTTCAGTTTGTATATAAAAGATAACAAATGTACATAATATTCAGCTGTCTGATGTTTAAAACTCAGTGATAGCAGGGCGGTTGATCTGAGGAAAACTCGCTAACTTTAAACTAAACTTTACTCTGAGTTTATTGATTGATTGATTTGGTGTTGATTTATTCTCCTGTTTCATGTTTTATTTCTTCTGATTCTGTTTTATCGGGTTCTATTTCATTTTATCGGGTGTCTTTTTATTTCTTCATCTCATCATCTCAGCTCTGACCTGCATTAACATGCAATAAACTCTGATTGAGTGAGTTGATTGGTTAGAATAATTGATTGATTCTCTGCCTCTTGGCTGTTTCTTGTTTAGTGTCAGTGTGAGCTAAATCCTGTTCGACTCTCATCAGCTCAGTTTCTGTTTCTGTCCCATAATTCAACACGGGATATCCTCTCTGTCAGATCACAGCAACACCCTGCGGGTACAGTTGCATCACCCTGTAAATCACGGTAACAGGCGTCACACACACACACACACACACACACACACACACACACAGCAGGCGCTCCCAGGGACACCAGGTCCACCTCCCACAGTGTGATGTTTTGTTTTCTTAGTTGTGGATACAAGATGAAATAAAACCGACAGATCAATAAATCAACCGACTGATCATCAGCTGATTGACTGATCAGCCTGAAATAAACTCAGGTTTAATCCAGAATCAATATGAAGTGAAGTCAGATTAAAAACCTGTAAAACCAGGACTTTCAGGACCAGAATCTGATCGTTTCCTCCACTAAAAATAAAACGAGCAGAGACTCTGGGAAACATCCAGAAATAGTCCGAGTCCTCAACAGCTGGACGGACGTTTCCCACGAAGACCAGAGTCCCCACAGAAAACAGATCCAGGACCAGCTGTGGACTTTAATCCTCCACTAACAGGAAACTCTCAGAAAATGGGACAAAGCCTCAGAAAAACAGCAAAGATTACACAACACGCTCAAAGGTCCTTCAAGTGTTCAGCATCAGCAGATGTGCTTTTCTAAGAGCCTGACGACCTTTGACCTCCAGATAAAGCAGCTAACATTGAGCCGACATCACCGTTCAGATAAAACACCTGAGTACAGGTACGACAGAGGAGGGTCAACGATCCCAGCAGCAGATTCAAACTCAGATTTAAAACCACCAGTGGATTTAATCGTCATCTCTGTGACCCAATCAAAGATGGCGGCTGAAGTCAGCAGGGTTTCAGAGATGGGGCAAAACATTCCCAACGTGGACATAAAAATAACTACAACTCTAAAACCTTTAACCAGCCTGAAACTCAGAGGTCATGACCTCAGAGGAGCTGAAGTCAGCAGACATGTGTGTTTGGGTCAAAGATGCAGAGACCAGATAAAATCTTATTTATTGTACGTCTGAGTTCATATGTTTCATATCTGCAGGCAGAGACAGATTAAGAGACAGTGGGACAGACACATGAAAAGACCCCCAGACTCACAGAGACGCAGAACAAACATTTTTTGTGCTTATTTCAAGTCTCTTCTCTGTAATGTTGTGTCTCTCTGCTGTCGGTGTTCAGTCTCTATATGTCTCCTGTGGTCGTTTTGTGTCTTTAACTTTCCAACAGTCACTGTAAACAGAGGATCTGGTCCAGAGCTTCCTGATCCCCTGGGCTCTGTTCAGTGATCCAGTCTCAGAGAATTCAGAAACATCATTAAAACAACTCAGTGTTTCAAAGTTCAGAAATATCAACCAACTTTAAAAAACTGAGGCTGAAAGCCTGAAAGGTGAAGAGCTGATTACAGACTGAGGCTTCATTTCTGCAGGACATTAATCTGTGGAGTGACCAGGTGATCACCTGAGACCTGGACTCATAACACCAATTACCTGGAGAGGTCACAGGAGGGAAGACTAATGAGCTGCAGCTCATTATCATGTTAACCGTTTACACCTGCCTCCCAGGAACAAACTGTCCATTTCACACTGGATATATATTAATGTGGTTTTTCCCGCTGAAACCAGGTGAGACTCTGCTGCTAGCTTCAACCTGTCATGTCCGTAATGTCAGCTGAAGTCAAAGATAACAGGAGCCGTTTGTTTTCAAAGGACAAAAAGAGATTAAATAAAACCGCCGAGACCTTCCGTTAACCCCGGCTGGAACAATACGGAGCCGTGCTATCTCTGTCATCCCTGACAACCGGGATCCATTCAGGCCAAGCCAAACAAAAGGGCTCCGACACACCGGGCAGCCCCCGGACACACAGCCGGGGACACACCGCCTGTTGACGGGGCCGCCTCACACACCTGTACGGCGGCGTTAGCCTGGCTCGGCTCGGGTTAGCTTGTTTTTGTCTTTACATTTGATAAATTCAGGTGTTTTTCTTTCACTGACAAACTGTGGGTCACTATGCGAAGCGTGGAGCTGCACTTAACCTTCATTTTTCTCCCTCATGAACACAGTGTGCCAAATCCCATTTAAAATTCTGACGATTTAAGGTGAAGTAGCGTATCAGAGAGTATAAACACAGGGTATTACACGGTCAAAGGGACTGTTGTGAGCTGTGAGCTGTGTTTGAAGCTGTTAATGATTTCGGAATAAATATGATCTAATATAAGGCGATTATTTTTAAATAAACTGTTTAGAAAGGCTTGGTCCTGGTTCACACAACTCGGCGTCGCCCACCGCAATGCAACGTAAATTTCGGTTAAGAACACACAAAAAATAACACGAGAAGTGGTGATAAAAGTTAAACTTACATTTATATAACACATTTGAGGCGTGATACAGGTATGCCGAATTAACGATGTAACACTGACACTACGTTACATGTGGTAAATTCGTGTGTACCTGCCTGTAAAAAGCTACAGCCTTATTTAATCTAAAATTCCCAATGGAGTCTGGTGTTTGTGTTCTCCGCTTACAACACCGCAGGGCTACCTTTCCCTCCACAGAGCAAGAGGGCAGATCAAGTTGCCTCGGTTTGCATTTACATTTTCTATGAACGTTACCACGAACAAGCCGATAAAACCAGAATATATATTTATTTCAGCCTAAATAAAGATCGTTTTAACACGAGCTTCGGTTCATGTAAACGGACAGAAACGGTCTCCGGGTGGAGCTGGGTGGAGGAGGAGGAATGTGAAGTGCTCTGTTGGAAATCATTAAAACAGTCTTACCTGCAGGTGTGGGCTTCATCCGCTAATACTCCGCGTGGCGTTACAAAAACATGGCACAGATAAGGAATAAAAACTACAAAATAAAAACACGTTTAATCCTCCAGGTTTCCACCGCCTCCTCCGGACACTTTATATCCGACAAACTGAGCTGTGTTTCGGGTAGAGGAGCAGTGTTTTTAGCGGCTCCGCTCCGGAGATGTGACTCGGATTAAACTACACTTGACTTTGAATCGAGAAGCAGCAGCAGCAGCAACCTGCCCGGAGACCGGGGGAGGGAGGAGCCCTGAGCGCTGACTGACAGGCGGAGCAGCCACCGCTGCCTCCAGAAGACACACCCATCTGTATCCAAGATACACGAGGAAGGCACTCCTCCTCCTCCTCCTCCTCTTTTTCTTCTTCTGTTGTTTCCTCTCATTCTTCTTCCTCTTTTTCTTCCTCTCCTTCTTCTGTCTTGTATGAAATTTACTTGTCCGTCAGTTTTGTGTTTCCATATTTCTTTGCATATGTATTAACTAAAACTAAAATTAATTTAATGTATTTACATTTAAATAACAGTATTCCACAATCTCTGACCAGGATTTCAGAAACATAGAGGTCAGATACAAATAAATACAATCATTTAAAACAGAATTTAAAAAATAAATGAGCCACAAAATAAAATAAATTCAAATTCAGCTCAACTCTGATCCTTTCAAAACAAAAGCTTCTAACACTTTTTAACTGGATTTATCTTTTTAAATTCAGTTCTGTTTTGTGTAAATGAACATCAGACCAACACATCTATAAACAGAAGGTTAAATCAGTTTGTTAAATCTGACTCACCTCCTCTTCTTGTTTTAGTGACACCTGTCCAGGTGAGGCTCACCTCTCACCCAGTGATTAACATCACTGCACAAAGTCAGGGAATTAATTTTTTAGAATAAACACTTTGTACAGAAAGTTAAACTTTATGTATTTGCATAAAAACAATAAAAGATACTTTGTGATATCAGTCTGTGTGTAAATGTGAGGAACCTTCCAGTCAACACTCAGGGACAGATTTACCCATAACAGTCAATGGAGAGGTTAGAGCGCCACCTGCTGCAGACTGAGCTTCACTGCAGGAGGTTTAATAAACATTTTCTACTTTCTGCTGCAGGAAACAAGGATCTGATTTAAACAAATGACTGAACGTGGATCAGCAGGTTTTATATCGACTGTTCCTTCAATATAAAACATTAAAAATGTTTTTGTTTCTGTCAGAGCTGCTGAAGGTTTTAAACCGAAACTCCTTTAACCTTCACAGAGTTCATTTACAGACCTGGACTCAGGAAACAGAAACTCTCTGACTGGACTGATTCTCTTGTTTGTTGTTTATTTGTTGAGCCGGTTCCACAAACATGTGGCTTTTTGTTTTTAATATTTCTGTCTTTAAAAACTCTAAATTAAAAAATTTAGAAATGCAGAGTGATTAAAAACTCCACTGAGAACTAATTTAAAGCTTCACTCTGTCACATTATGAGTGAAAATAAATGTAATGTGGATTTTTTAAAGTTTATCTCCAGATTCAAAATGTGCAACTGAACTGAGTTTTCCAGTTTAATTTGAATTAAGTTTTAATTTTAGTTCATGTTTATAATGAAATGTAATGAAAATAGATTTTTAAAACATATCTTGTAAAATAATTTGAGCAAAATTTTAATTTTAGACAGAAAAGAGCTCAAATATATGAATCGGCAGTCTTGATCTTCCATACTTCGCTGCTCCGCTCATTAGTGAAGTTTCCAGGTTAAATGTTTTAATTGAAACATGTTAAAGACACATTTTCTGTTTGTGAGGCCTGATCAATATCATCAATCAATCATCTGATCACACACTGAAGCTGCTGTTTACATCAGATGACTGTTATTACACCGTCTGTCCAGCAGAGGGCGCTGTGGGCTGAGAGTTTAAAGGGTCATTCCACTGATTTTACAACAGTTTACTGCTGAATACCGTCAATAACAACCAGTTATACTACAGAACAACAGCGCCCCCTACAGTCAAACTTCACTCTGGTCCAGTTCTGAAAAAGTCTTAAAAAGTTTGGAAACTCACTTTTAATGGATAAAAAACTTTAACAAACTTGATTCATATTCATCTGTTTTCTGCTGTTTATGTTTTTTAGGTTTAAGTTTTACAACTTTAAAAACAAAGCTGCAGGAGTGAGGCTAAAACCAGGAAGTCAGTTAGCATGTTAGCACTTCCTGTTCCCTCGTCCCAAAGTCAGTGTGTTTCTGGTTAAATGTCTGAAATAAGGTCTGTGGTTTTAACACAAGCTCAAGACATTTTCAGGTTTTATTCTCCGACATAAAATGGGTCAGTAAATCCCCCACTCCTGATGTTTGAAGCTTTTACGTGTCTTAAAAAAGGCGGTTGCTAACGAGTGTCTAAATGAGACTACAGAGGTTGTCTCTGATTTAAACCTGTTGTAAATAAAGAAACAGACTCGGAGCCTCTTCATCTTCATCGTTTCTTTTTACTGTTTTATACACTTTGAATCAAATCCATCTCCAAACCACAGTAGTGCAAAGATTAACTGTGAATACGTCTGTGAGTGATTAAACCAAACCATCGTCCCCTAAACCCGGGTCCTCTTCAGTGATCCTCAGGACAGGTGAAGAGTTTTCTCTTTCCCTGCAGCTCAAACAACACCTGAGATTTCACCGTCACTGAAGCTTCTTCATTCATCTGAATAACAGGCAGGTTTTGGATGGTGAGGTACAGCTGAGACCTTCAGAGGAAAAAACAACTGTTCCTGTTCCAGTTCCACAGGTTTCAGTTCTGTTCCTCGTGTCTTTGAGAAAATCATCATCATCATCATCATCGTCTTCATTACTGAGTTCAGGAGCAGCTCTTCATCCACGAACCAGACGAAACATCCGGAGGCTCAGAGTCCGTCAGAGGAAAGTGTCCGTCGGCCACATTCAGAGACGGTTCACAGCAGCAGCAGCACACGGCGGCTCAACGACAGGTTTTACTACGAGTTCCTCCAGGTCGGATCTACTCCTCTGCTTTTTTCCAGTTGTTACTGAAATGTACATAATTTAATGTCTCTGTGTTTCTGAAACTAAAGCACAGAACTAATCAACAGGTGGAGATCTAAGGTCCTTTCACATCTAACTCCAAAACAGGTGTGAAAGGTTCCTCAGGAATAAATCAGCTGTAAATATTAAATACAATCATGATTTTACTGACTGAAAAATCATCTGAGAACAAAGACAATCAAGAAAATATCTCAGGTCTGTGAAATGGAAAATGAATTTGATTAAAAAGAGGAGAAAGGAATCAGCTGATTTCAGGCTGATTGAATCATCAGGTCCATGTTATTTAAGCCTGATGGAGTCTGATAGTCTGTTACCACAGACCGCTGTCATTCATCATCTCTCTATCTCTAATAAAGGCTTTAAAATATATCTCTTCAAAATCATTTCCTGTTTTTACTTCATTTATTTGCTCCCAAATCAAACGTTCCAGCAGCAGAGACTCCTGCAGGTTAAACTGATTCACCATCAACACAACAAACCACCTGTTCTTCATCTTTCTGTAGACAAAGTTTGACTCTGGTACAAATATCTGACATCTGTTGTAGATGCAGCAGTCGAGTCTTTGAATATGAGATGACGCTTTTTAAAACCTCATTTCCAGATAAACTCTTTCCTGTTCAACATCAACCTGCCGCTCTGTGCTGCTGCTGCGTTTCTCTACAACGTTTCAGGCTGTTGAACCGTTTGCCGTCGGGGGAGTCGAAGCTGCGTCGGTCGGCCTCGTCCCGACCGAGCATGAGATTTCTGAAGAACCGTCCCAGGGTCGGTTTCAGGAGACCTCGATGATCTCCATGCTGCCAGAGAAGCTCGACTGACTCCCCACCTTCCCCATCTCCTCCCTGGACCTGCTGTCCGTCATCCCGTCTCCGAACTCCATCTGACAGCTGCGTCGCTTCAGCTGCTTCTCGAAGCTGCTCTCTTCGTGCCAGCTCCTCCTCGAGTCGCCGCGGTCGCCCGTCCTCTGCCGGCTGCGCCGCCGCACCGCCTCCAGGCCGTGGCCGCAGCTGTACGCCGCGAAGCCGCCACTGCCGCCGCTCAGGATTGAGGTGGAGTAGAACCGCGTGGAGTCGGAGGAGAGGTACCAGCCGCCAGCCAGCGAGGAGGTGGAGACGGTGACGGGGCCCAGCAGGATGTCCGAGTGCCAGCCTTTCAGGGCCCCGCCGGACCCCGGTTTGGCCAGGTGCTGCTGGCTGCGGGAGAGGCCGAACAGGAAGCTGGTGGCGTTCTCCTCCATGCTGCCGCTCCGGTGCAGCTGCTGGGAACAGTTTGGAGCGGCGAGCGGGGGTTTGGTGAAGCTGCCTGAGGAGGAGGAGGAGGAGGAGGAGGCTGGTGGCGGCGCTCGCTCCGGGCCGTCGGCCTCCTCCTTGTCGGGGCTCTGCTCCGGAGTGGACTGCTCCGACACCTCCTCCACCGGGGAGAACTGGCAGGGTTTACTGGTCGGCTCCTTGAAGGCTGACGGTTTGTAGAAGTCGGCGGCGTCTCCCGATCCGCCGTGAGGGACGAACACTCGGTGAGCAGTGTTCCCACCCGGCTCGCCGTAAGACTTGATGTCCAGGGAGAAGGAGCGCTTCAGCCGGGCGTTGTCCTCGGGTCCGTCGGGGAGCTGCAGGCTGCTCAGAGCCTGAGCCAGCAGACGCTCCTCGGGGGCGTCAGCTAAGACGCAGGGCAGGGTGAGGGGCTCCAGCAGGGCCAGGCCCGGGCCCGCGGGGGCCTCGGGACAGGCCAGAGGCTCCAGGTCCTCGGGATGAGCGGGGGCCTCGGCATCGGGCTCCTGATGATGGAGGGACTTTAGTTTAGTTTCTGTACCGTGAGGACTTTTTATCTTCTTCTCAAAGTCCAGCAGCTGACCCAGGAAGTTGAAGTTGGGAGAGATGGTCGGTCTCTTCTCCTTCACAAACCTGAGAAGAGGAAAAAACACAAAGAACGCACAAATCCATCATTAGTGAGGATCAGGAGGAGCGTCTGTAATTGACAGTGACACAGAGGACAGATTAATTAGAAGGTTAACGAGGCTCTGGACTCATTAGGACAGACTGAGCGTATTGTTTGGACCGATGTGCAGAGGAATGAGACTTCAAACAGGAAACTGACAAACACGTCGACTCTGCTGCATCAGCTCAAAGAGACGGAAACCTGAAGCTGAACTGAAGCTGAGGGAACGGACACTACTGGTCGGACGATCATCAGTGATTATCCGCATCGTTATTTTTTTTCTCTGACTGCCAATAAAATAAATGAATTTAAAAATGTGCCTCTTTGACTCTGTCTGTCATCACCACTCGGTCTGGAGCGCTCTCTGATTGGTTACATGTCACGAGTAAAGGCCTATCACCATTGAGAGATTCTGAGGAACGTATCTGCGAGGTCAGGCAGCAGATAAACGTCACAGTCCTCTACACGACAATCTTCTCTCTTTCCCAGTTACGCTGAAAATGACCGAATAATGAATTCTGTTGCAGTGACACTACAATAATACAGTAAGTATAAGATAAGTAATATCACACAGCTGCTACAAAATGTTTACAGGTCAGCGTCTTGTTCACAGCTCAGTTATAAAATCCTACCTGCTGCCCTCTTTGTTTTAAGATAATGTTGACAAAGTCTCTTGTAATTAAACATATGCTTAAAGACATTTCAACAAAGTTTTGTGTTGGAGTTTGTGTTCCAAATATCAGTTATCTGTCTCCTTGATTACTAATAATCGGCATCATTATCATCATTATGAGTCGAGCCCTCGTGTAAACGCAGCAGGACGTCTGTTCAGGAGATTTAATAACGAGTCGGACCTGTACGCCTCGTCCAGAGACATGTCCATCCTCTTCATTATGTAGGCGATGGCGATGGTGGCTGAGCGAGAGATCCCGGCCAGACAGTGAACCAGGACCCGAGCGTTGGAGGCTTTGGCCTTCTCTGAAACACAGAGACGTTCAGATTATATTCTGTCTAACTCACACAGTGAACACAGGTGTGTGATGTGTGTCTCCCTGCTGACCTATGAACTCCACCGATCTGTCCAACCACGGCAGGATCTTCTCACAGAACGAGTCGTTGACAGGAACCCTCAGGAAGTGAGAGTCTGGGATGAAGTCTGGTTTGGGGCAGGTGTTACTGGCGTTCAGGACATAGGCGATGTCGTTCTGCTGCATCAGATCCTGCAGAGACAAACAGAGACACAGGGATCAGACTCACCTGTCCTGACTGATAACACCTGTCCTGGTCCTGACAGCTGTACCTTGTTGAGGACGTCCCTCTGGCAGCCCAGGTACAGGTGAGGCAGGATGCGGGTCGGTCCGATGTTGGTGACGGGCAGACAGGGCTGGGAGATACAGGAGGGAACCAGAGTGGACTTTCCCTCACACAGACCGGGGAACAGGTGGGAGAACTCAGAGAACCCACCTGGAACAACAACAGACAACAACATGAAATCTCTGGTGTTTTTGTTCCTTTTCTGGATCATTTTTTAAATGATTTCTTCGCCCTCTCGCTGACGTGATGTCGACATTCTGACTCCAGCCTCAAAAATTAAATTAAAACTTGTTAAATATTATCACACTCAGAGTCTAAACTCAGTCTAAACCTGATGTGTTTACAGTTATCTCGAGCCGCCTGCTCCACCAGCTACAGATGGTCCGTCATCCTCTACATGTGTTGCCAGGCAACAAGCCTCTGAATTGATGATCTGCAGCCTCCGTCAGTGCCACAGGTCCAACATAAACTTGAGGAGGAGACGCTCTCGCAGCCAAACATCACGTCATCTGTGTTACTGTAATCACTGTCCCCCAGCGAGCACTCTGTCCAGGTCACATCTCATGATATTTTATTTACAACAGACAAAGATCACAAGCAGAACATTTTATTTATTTATAAAGATTTTCCTCAAGACAATGGTTTGACGTCTTCTTATACATAACAAACACAGACGAAAAAAGAGAGCTATGTGATAAAAACTACAACAGGACTACACTGTGAAAATATGAATTACACCTTTGCATGATTTGTTAATGACATTTTTTGCTATATTTCCATACCAGACTCCACTGAGGCAGGACACTGAGGAAAGACTCGGAGCTCAGAGTCGCCGGGTCGGAGGAGCTCTGATCGTACACGACGACCTCCTGATCGCCCTGCAGCTCCAACTACAGCAGAGAGAGAGAGACATCACAGAGGGTTTAATGTATCAGTCTCCACCTGATGAATCTAAGTCCAGTATTCTGTCCCTTTTAGCTCTGGTTTTGGTCTCCGCCACCTCCTGCACATTCAGCTGCAGGTTCATCACCACCATGTAATCCCAGCACGCAGCAGTCGAAACCAAAACACCACCATATTGGCAGGAAAGTGCGCTATTAGCACTGCTGGCAGGTAAATTCATGTTATCATTCAGTTTCCTCTGATCTAAAGTGTGAACTCTGACCGCTTGAAATCATTCTGTTCATTTTTGCTCAGGCTTTTCCTGCCAACATGGTGGAGTAAACAAAGTCACATGACACCTGGAGCTCTATAGCTGCTCGAACAGCAGCTGATCTTCTGTATGTTTTCTGTGCTGCCCTCACTTTTCTACATAACATGCACAGAAACTTTATAAGTAGTTCAGATAAACAGAATGTTAAAAATGATTCTGGGGGTGTTCAGCAGGTCCGGAGATAAACCATGTTCTTCGTCGTGGTTTAACTAATCCGGGCTAACATGTTGATATCAGGCTAAAATAATCCTGTTAATTATTGTTCTTATTGAACCTGGATGAAACTGTCTTGTGTTCATGTCTATAAATAAATAAACAGAGAGTTGAAACCATGATGAGTCTTCAAATGATTGTTGAGTGTTGGTCATGTGACTGCAGGTAGATGATGGTTAAAAGGTGGAATCATATTGAACCACGTCGGTTTTGTTGCTTTCTAGTTTTTACTCACTCGAGGAAAAATCTGCTCTCTCTCCTTCAGCGCTGACTGAATTAATTACAGCTCATAATCGTACGGAAAATGTTGCCTCAGTAATAAAAGGAGCAGCCGAGCTTCCTTAAAGCCGTTATTTAAATTTAACACCACACCACAAAAAGAGAGGAGCGGCCTCTGCAGCTCTTTGTTAAATATAAATATACTGAGGTCAGACGCCCACGTCCGACTGAGCAGAGCAGGGACCAGATTTTAAAGTGTTTTAAATACAGAGGACGGAGTCTGGAGGATTTTACTTTTACATTTCCTCAACAAAGACTGGTTTTACTTTGGTATGGTTCAGTCGAAGGATTTTTAGAAGCTTGAAGAGCTGAAGTATCCAGCGGAAAAAAGTCTCTAAAACAAATTGTTTTTTGTGTTTTTAATTAATGTGATGATTTTAGTTCCACGGCTGCAAAACCAAATCTCCCTCTGAGCTCAGTTCAGATGAAGAAGAAGAGAATTTTTCTTCTTTTCTCATTTATGATCTCATAATCGTCATATTTATCTCAGGACTTTAAACGCACATTTCTACCTTTTATTTCAGTTTCTGAGGTTTTTCCTGAACTCTGAAAATCACTGTATAGGTGTCATTCCATCTGTTCTCTCTGTTTAATAACACAGTTTATTTTATTATTTTCAGGATAAGTCAGGCTCCTCAGAAATCCATCAGTTGATATTGTACATGTTGCATTGTACATGAAATGAAGTCACACTGAATCAGAGTTTCAGATCTGACTCAGTCTGGACTCTGAGGAGGAGGACTGACGCAAACTGAGAGTCTAAGTGTGAACTGTTTATTAAGGTTTTCACACCTACTTTGTTTGGTCCAGACCAAAGCACCAAAGTTATGTTTCAGTTGTACTCATAAGCCTCAATTTTTGAGTTCCCAGTCAGAAGTTTGAACCTGAACACCTCCTGAAGTCAGAGCAACCCCACCAACCTCAACATCAGAATCCAAGATGGCTGCTACTCACATCAACAGCAGTGAACTCTCTGCTAATGTTCCTGTTTATAGCAGCTCAGTCTCATTAGTTTCACATGAAGTTAGTCAGACACAGAGACCTGTTCAGGTTTATCTGTGGACATGTTGCAGTTCAATGTGAACGTCTTTTAAGAACGTTCTAAACTCTAACGTTAACAACTGAGGTGTTCTTCAGGTGGAGCAGATCTGTTTCGAAAGGAACAACAAAGACTTTCCAGAGGTGACGTCACCTCAGTTCTGACCTCTGATGTTAAAGAAGAATAACTCGCAGATCTGCGATGTGAAAACAAAACTAACCAGAACAAATGTAACTACAGCCTGAGTCTTGCTCCGAAATCTCAGGTGTGTAGTTAAAGTGTTTTAATGAGCTGTGTGTGTGTTCTGGTGTTTCTGCCTCAGGTGTGTGGTGAACAGGTGAACTTCCTGTTTACCTTCTTCTTGGCCGAGTGCTGCAGCAGCTCGGCGATCTGGACCTTGTCCTGCTGCAGCCTCCTCTTCATCAGCTTGGAGCAGTTCACATTCACGGCCTCCAGAATGTGCGAGGCGTTGTAGTCCACGAAGGGCCGGCTGTCGATCAGCACCACCCGGTCCAGCCCCCCCTCCAGCAGGGCCACCAGAGCCTCGGCCCCAATGGGCCGCACCGCTCCGGGCCTCAGCATCCCAGATCCGGACCTGGACCCCGGACGCTCCGACATGTCAAACCCCTTCTCCTCTTCCCCTCCCACCCCCCCACCCACCCCCCTCCCTCCCTACTCGTAGTCCCCCCTCCTCCCACGCCGCCTCCTCCTCCTCCTCCTCCTGGGCGTCCCGGGCCGGCGGTCCAGCGCAGTGACGCAGCCTGGCGAGGAACCTCAGAGGATGAAGAGCTCCATTGTGTCGGCCCGGTATGATGTCATCCTGATGGCGCTTGGCAGCCCAAAACCCCGGGACGAGAGAGAGAGAGAGAGAGAGAGAGAGAGAGAGAGAGAGAGAGAGGAAGTAAAGAGAGGGGGGGGTAGAGGGAGTAAAGAGAGAGAGAGGCCTCACTCTGCCCTGAAAGGCAAAAAAGCCAAACCCCCACTAACTATCTCTGTTGTGTTTGCAGGAGTTGAGTGTGTGACCAGTAGTTAAAGTGTTTTTGTTGTGTGTTGAGTCTTTGGGGGGGGGCGAGGGGGAGGCTGCAGGTCTCATTCACACCACGGCAGGCGTGAAACAAAAGCCGTCTTTTCTCCTGGACTGAGAACTGGTGACGCCACTCTGCATCTCGATCCTGGTCTTCATGCTGAAGTGGTTTCAGACCCTGAGACACAAAAACGACAAAAAAACAAATGAGGTTTGGTTCAGTTTCATCACTGACTTTAACAGCAAAAGTTGTTTGATAAATAAAGAATAAAAAATGTGTTGAAGATGGAGACAGGAAGAGAAGAACACTTTCAAATTAAAGCGAAGCAGCATCTAATAATAAACCCTGAGTCTGGTCCAAACGTGTCTCCCTGATTGAAGCGGAGCTCTTTAACTTCCTGTTACCCGGTCCCTCCTCTTCTCTCTGCAGACTGACTCACAGCTCTGCAGCAGGAATTTCCCTCCTGCTGTAAAACCTGCAGTTCTCCGGCACAAAGAAAATCCCCAAAACACGTTCGTCCTCCAGCCGCCCGGCCGCCCACACACCAAGAGAAACTCTCAGCCAAACACAACAGGAACATGTTTAATTCCTGATGAACCTGACTCCTTAAACTCGTTCATTCATTCATTCATTCATTCATTCATTCATTCATTCAGTCCTGGATCCATGAAGCTACAACCACTTTACTGTTTCCACTGTTTGAGGAAACACGTCTGAATTTTCAGTATTTTCCTGCCCAGTGTCACGTCTCTCACCTGTTCCCTCATGTCGACCAACAGGATGTTATATCGCCCCCTGTTGGTTTGACCCTGTGTTTACTACATAATTAATCAATGATCGATTATAATTAATTAAAACTTTTGTCGATCACGGGGGATTTAATTGATGCGTCCGTATCAGTGAGGTTGTGTCGAGTGTCTTGCAGCAACATAATGATTTTCAGCAACCAGCAGGAGGCGCTGTTAAAGTTTAACAGGTGAAACTGAGCTGCCTTCGAGCTGTTGGAGAAAGCAGAAGTTTTTCCAGCTTAGAAATAACAAAGCTCGTTGTAAATGTTGTGACGCTGGTGATAACTGTGTTGTATTGTGTGTAAAAGCCTCTCAGTTGTGTTTGTGTCGAGCTCGTAGCTTCGGTTTGTTCATGTGTTGGGTTTGACTCGCTGACTTTATGAGGCCGCAGATCTTTGTTTTATTTTCTGTTCAACTTTAAAGTCTTTGTTTCAGAGGATTGTTGTTGGATCATTTCCTCACTGAGCAAAAACACACTTTCTTTAGCAGCCTATTTTCTGCCATTGGTATTTTCAGTATAAAAAATAACGATTAATCGATTATCGGTGTTTAAATTTCCTGAGCAGCAGCCTCTCTCTGATACAACATGGTGATGTCTTCACCTTCAGCCTCAGCCTGACGGTTTGTTTTAGGTTTTTAAAGTGGAATAAAAACATCAGGACAGAGTCGTATCTTCACATCATCTACACAGAGTCAGTGTTGAGTTTAATGTCTGATATAAATGTAGGAACTTTGGCAGCTGTTGTGGCTCAGCTCAGACAAACCACCGTCGTCCCTTTTTCATTTTCAGTTTTCTGATGGTTTCAGACTGAAGAACCAACCCGGCTCGACTCCTCGTTTCCCCCAAACCAAGACAAACAGCAGCTGGAGCCCGAGGCCGCGGCTCTAACATCATGTTCCACTTCACACTATAAACCAGAATAAATGGGATTCCAATTATGTTTCCTCAAGCCGGGACATTCCTCCGCAGACATCTGATCTCAGTCAAATTACCGGCTACAGCATCGTCTGAACAGATGGCATCAGAGTCACGTAACTTCACTGTTATCTGCTCTCATCTCACCAACACAAGAAAAATCTTTCATAAAGGTCAGAGAGGGTGAAACCAGCAAAGATCAACCAGTTAGTTTAACTTCATTTAACAGTAACAACCGTTTTACTGCTGCAGCTGAATAAACCAGAGACTCAGCACACAGACAGACTGAGCAGGAAAATTAAAACCTAAACTTAATAAAAAGAAGAACACAACTCTGCAGAGGTAGAAACACATCGAGGCTGTAAAGGTGGACTGGTGAGTAGATGGGTTTTCATGTTAACGTCCCCGACAACCTCTGTAGTCTCATTTAGACACTCGTTAGCAACCGCCTTTTTTAAGACACGTAAAAGCTTCAAACATCAGGAGTGGGGGATTTACTGACCCATTTTATGTCGGAGAATAAAACCTGAAAATGTCTTGAGCTTGTGTTAAAACCACAGACCTTATTTCAGACGTTTAACCAGAAACACACTGACTTTGGGACGAGGGAACAGGAAGTGCTAACATGCTAACATGCTAACTGACTTCCTGGTTTTAGGATCAGTCCTGCAGGACTCTAGTAGCTCAAGATGAATAATGAAACTGAGACTCCAGCCAAAAACAAAACAGTCAGACACTGGACTATAACATCAGTAGGTCTGTGTCGACAGGATTTTTACACACAATACCTCCAGCAAAACACAAAACCGTCACAGCTAAAGTTGGAAACACAACCTGAAGCAAAACCACAGATGAGTGAGTTGGATGAAACTCAGAAGCGTGTGAGGACCAGAGTCTATCTGCTGTAGCTGCTGATGAGTGGCTGAAGATTTTTTTCTTTAAATTTCATCTTGAATAGTGTTACTGCAAATTACCCTGAAATATCGTGATGTTATCTTGAGGCCGCATCACTGAATCTGAGCCAGAGAAAACAATCAGACAGAAAATCAATAACAACATCAGTTCCTCTTCTTCTTGTTATTGTTCGTCCTGAAACTGACACAGCAGAGTCAGTCCTGCTGTTTCCTGTTTCATAAAGATTATCTGAAATGTTCCAGTTTGTAAAACACAAGAAAAACCTGGTTGTTATTAATCTACCTGGTTCAGAGAAGTGCCTTAGTTTTCATGTGGTATAAATGTACAGATGAAGACTGTGTGGTGTGGATGACAGCTCCAGAAGAGGCAGTAAGTGGAGCACGAGATGAGATTATTTCACTGTGGTTTATATGAACCTCACACACATGTTCAGGACCAGAGACCGCATCAGGTCACTTTCATTTCTGCTGTTTCTTTAAAAAACACAAACCCCATGACTGAGACACAGTCTGAGGTCAAATGATTTTAATCTGAAATCTTCGCTCTAACTTCCTGTGCAGCTCAGAAACAGACGTGACTCAACAGTAAAACTCAGACACTCATTCACCAAAATAAAACCTGCCTCTGCTCAAAGGAAACCGAGGGTTTAATCAGGGAGGTGACGTCAGACGTGAGCGGCCATTTTACCTCAGTGGCTCAGGAGGAAACCAGATCTTGTGTTGGTGATAACGATCAGATAACGCTGAGAGGCTGTTTCCTGCTTCTCTGTGGTTTCACACCGGTTACACCTGCAGCAGGTGAGTGTGCGTCTGAGAGTTCAACCTGTCGACCGACTCCAACCAAAGGTTAATAATAACTCAGCTGAGACGGCAGCCAATCAGAGGACTTTAACCGCCCGCTGACATCACAGAGAGAGAAAGAGAGACAGGTAAAACTGGAGACTCACCTCAACCCAAACCAACTCTGATTGAACAGTTAGCAGCTGTTTACGGAGACTAAATCCAATCTCCAGAAGTAAAAAGCTAATGTTAGGCTATAAACCAACTACACCACGGTCACATGACGTCAACGTCTCCACCACTAAGCTTCCAACTGGTCATTTCATTTAGCTCTGAGCTCTTCTACAAAAGCCTTTCTTCTTAGAAAGTTAGTGAGAGTTTGAAAGAGACCATATCTATGTACAAACAATTGGAAAAGGAAGAGGAGATAATAAATAAACCCAAATACACCCAAAAAGTTGGACTTCAGGTGCTGTACCTAAGCCTTATAACGGCAGAGGAGACCCTGATACACTCCGTTTTTACCAAATACTGTTTTAAATTTTGTCATGATAATGATTCAAAATGACGTGAAAAAGATGTTTTTAGTTAAATAACATGAAAACCCCCAAATTTAATCCAGAAACCTGAGAAAACCAGATCTAATAAAGATAAAATGAAGTCGAGTTTGGTAAAAATCAGTCGATAACGAGCCGCTCAGTTTGATTCTTCAGTATTTCACAACAGAGCTTTTAGTGGTTTGACCTGTTTCTAACACACAGACTTTTATCTCTCAGAAACAGGACGTTTAATAAATCTGTGCTGAGTCTTAAAGTTTTCAAAATAAAAAAATAAAAAATGAGTTAAGTGTCTCTGTCGTGTTGTAAAGTCCAAACAGAGGATCGGCCCTGCAGCTCGCTGCCAAACAGACGCCATGTTCTCATCCACAGCTGTGAGGTCATCGCGTCTCAAGCCTCTCGATCCTGGACTTCATCCCTGATGTGGACGTCTGAGCCTCGAGTCGCTGCGTCCACAGACCAGAGACGGTTCGATTCATGTGGGTTTATCAAGGACGGAGCGGAGATCTGAGGACTGAGGCTGAACACTGATCGCAGGTGAAATCTGCTCGATATAATCCAACAATCCAACGTAACGTCCTCAGGTTTTATCTGAACTACAGTCAAAAAACATCAAGATGCTCAGTTTACGGCAAAAAAAAAAGAAGCAAATTCTCACATTTAAGAAACTGGAGCCAACAAATTATTGGACTTTCTAACTAAAACACTTTTATTTAATTCATTAACTCAACACTCTTTAAATCATCTTTAAATTGTTTTATTTATCACAATAACAAACTGATAAAAGCTACATGAGAACCAGAGGAATCAATAGATTTTTGCTTCATGTTAATATTTATACATTTAACTCGTTAATTAATCCATTAGTTAATTAAAAATTAATTAATCAAGTCAAAACTGTTTCGATCATTTATTACTTGTTTCAGTTATTTTTTTAAGTAAAAATGTTTTGATGGTTCCAGCTTCTTAAATTTGCTGTTTTTCTTGGTCTTAAATCGTAGAGAATTGAATATTTTTAACTTGGATAAAACCTGAGATGTGAGGACGAGACCTGCTGCTGTTTCAACGACTGATCAATAATCAACAGCTCATTGATGACGTGACTGATCTACATGTTAAAGGATCAGAGCTCAGTTATAAAACCACAAAGAGACTCAAAATGACGACAAACAACGTGACCAGGTTTCATAACCCATCCAGACCTGGACCCAGATCATCAACAAATAAAAATTCATCCTTAATTTGTTTTTGATTTTAACAAAAACAAAGAAATCTGAATGAAATTTAAGACTTTTTAAAACCTTTTAAGGACCTTTTTTTTTTCTTTAAAGTGAACTTTTAAAGGCCTGTAGAAACCAGTCACAGTTAAATCTAATAAAACATCTCAACTGTTTCTTTACTCTGGAACAAACCACATCCAACACCTTGAGTGTCACGACTGAATTATTACATGAAGCTGTTATTATTGATTTAAAGTCTGTTGTTATTGTCAGTAAATCACAAACTAACAAACTAACTCTCGGATACGAGAGTTTTTGATGCTTCTCTTTGTCTTAAATGATGGTAAATTAAACAATTTTATCTCTCTGCAGTCAACAGGAAGTGTCAAACCGTCCACTTCATGTCCCTCAGCAGACAGGAAGTGACGTGGACCAGGTGAGACCCACCTGAGTTCACCCACGACCACAGCTGATCTGAGGTCTGTTGACTCTCTGATTATAAACCGGCTTCAGTGATCAGACTGACCTTTAAATCCCCTCGCTGTGAAAAACAAACCCATCAATTCTCAGAGCTGAACGCCGACTTCCTCAATGAGCCGAGACTAAAATCACAGGATACAATAAAACCTCAGTTAGTCTAATCTGATCTGGAGTCAGTATTAAAACATACATGACGACACCACCGCTGCTGCTGCTGCATGTGAAAGTGAAAATAAAGAAAATATCTGTTGCATTTTTCACAATAAAACACTTTTAACATGTTAAACACAGCGGAGGATCAGAAAAAACTTAAAATATCTTTAAAAGCAACATGAAAAAGCCACTTTAACACATTTCTGAGATTTTTAAGTTTTAAACTGAGTGAAATCAGCTTTTAAAGCTAAAATACATGATTTCCCGCCTTAAATGTCCTTAATTTCACCTTTAAGTGGATTTTTAAGGAGTATCTTTCTTCATGAATCGGTCCACAGAGGCTCTACTGATTAAGTGATTGTTTTAATATCTTTTGTTCATGTTTTAATGGGTTATTGGTGTGAAAAGAGGCATTAAATTTATCCATCTGTTCATTAAAACCGGGGGTGCTCACTTTGTTTTTATGAATTCAGTTAATTAAAGGAAGCATGAGACTCTTAATAAACCCTTAACCAGACATGTAAGGGATTCAGGGTTAAGAAATAAAGGAAATCTTCACATTTTAAAAACTGGAACCAGTGAAATTCTGTCATCTCTGCTTTTTAAATTTAAATGAATTACCTGATCATTAAAACAGCTGACGACCAGTTTTCTGTTTTTCATCGTATCGATTCATCGTAAAATAATTTCAGCTCTGGACTGAAAATGCTCTTATTTAAACGCAGGAAGTGATGAAAGATATACTAGTGATTTTAAGTTTTGTTTTAACGAGTTGTCGTTTATCAGGTAAAAACAGGTTTTTTTTCTATGTGAAGATTTGTTGCTCTTCTGTAGATAATTAATCGTTAATTAATAAGTCATTTAGGTTAACGTGTCTAACTGAGGTTGTTTAAGGTTTTACTGTCATCTTCTCTGATAATAAACACTTAGATTTTAAGGTTATTTTAAGGTTTAATATTAAAGTCTATTACACAATGAGAAACAGTGTAAAATGTTTGTTTTCACTTCCGCTATTAAAAACCCATTAAATTACTTTATTGTCAATGAAGAGGAAGTGGTGTAAAAAGATTTGGACGATTTCTCTCAACAGATATTAGTTACTATTGATTATAAACACTGATCAGCTGATAATAAGAGGTTTGTTTAAGGTGGTTTCAAGAAAAATCTGCCTTTATGTCAGTGAGGTTTGGTACAGAATAAAAAGGAAATATTTAGTTAAATGTGAGATTTAACTTTAATATCAGCTGACAAAAAGTTATATTTAAATAAATGAATAAGTAGAGTTTGGGTGAACTTTTTACATGGTTTTCATAAACATTTTTTTACATTACGAATTTCTTCTGACAGTCATTATATTAAACTACTGAGTGAAACTCGTTTGAAGTGGTATAAAGAAAATCTAATTTTATTCTATGGAGGTTTAGCATTGGATAAAGGAGTTATTATACAGTTAAATGCGAGGTTAACTTTAATGTCAGCTGATATAAAGTTATGTAAACACTATTTAATGAGATAAGTGTATAAACTGAGGTTCAGTGAATGTTTATGATTTTCACCCACATTTTTTTTTTACATTAAATTATGAAGTTATATGTTATAAAAACTTGCTTAAAGCGTTATAAAAATCTACTTTTATTCTATGGAGGTTTGGTATTGGATACCAGTAAGTAAATAAGTGTATCAGAGGAGTTTGGTCGACATTTTAGATGTTGTGTCCCTTCTAACTTTAATTATATTAACTTACCTGGTTGACCATTATAAACAGTGATTTAAAATTAAGGGTTTTGTTTAAGGTGGAATCACAAAATATTAAAGATTAGTTGATGCTCCTCCTCTACTAAAAACTGCATTTACTCTATGGGGGTTTGGCATTACCTCAGGGGGAGATTATAAGGTTTAATGTTAATGTCAGCTGATAAAAAGTTGTGTAAACAGTATCTGAAGAGTGACTGAGTGTGTCAGAGGAGTTTAGGTGAACTTTTTGGTCGACATTTTGCGTTTCTTCTAACGTTAGCTCGCTGTTCTCTGACATTTTGTCGGTGTGTTACGGACCGACTGACCGCCAGGCCGCCGACTCCTGCTCAAACCTCAACAACCGACGGCCTCTCACTTCACGTTAACGTCGGTAAACGGTCACACACGGTGTTAACGTCGTCTCCAACAGACACCACACACACACTTTAACTTTAGGCCCCGTTAACGTAACTTTACCAGCTGCCGCCGCCGCTGATTTACACTGTGACCAGAAATTTCGGGTAAACTCACCGTTTGAAAACTCGACGTCAAAGTCCAAACACCACCTCAACCGTCCGGTGGCGTGGGGGTTCAGAGCTGGGGTCTAGACTGGAGTACCGCTGAGGATCTGGGTTTATAAAAGAGAAAGTAGAAGCGGTAAAGTTGAGCTAAAGAGAGAAGAGGAGCCTCGGTCCTCCCGCTGCCATAAGAGATGAGGTCACTGCGATAAAAATAAAAGGATGTCGTCATCGGAGCTCCAGTCAAATGAACTCAACAGGCTCTTAAAGGCGCAGGCACCGTGCACACTGAGCCGACACAAAATAACTGCTGCGACGAGTATCATGTATGGAAGGCTATCACTGCCAAGAAACATATACATTAAACCTTAGAAATGACAAAAATAAAGTTACAAATTATAAATGTTTATTCATTTATTATTGCTGTTTATATCTTTGGCGCATCTTCTTTTTTAAAGCTACATAATGTAACACCAAACTGCCATAGATTAAAAGTAGATTTTTAATACTACTTTAAACAGATATTTATAATATAGAACTTAGTAAATAAATATAATGAACATGAGAGGAAACAGCAATGTAAAAAAACAGTGTATACAACAGTGTATTGGGGCTTAGCAGTTTTTTTTATCCTGGGTGCATTTAGATTTCAGTTGTAAATTTACAAAAAAGAAAAAAAGAATTTATATCTTTTTTAAATGCTAAATTTATTATGTGCGATGTCTCAGGAACGTCTCGAGAGAATTAATCCAAATTTGATGCAAACATTCACTTGGACTCAAGGATGAACTGATTGAACATTTTGGTGGTCAAAGGTCAAAGGTCAAAGGTCACAGTAACCTGATTTTTGGCCATAATTCAAGAATTCACAAACTAATTAACTAAAGTTGATTAAAATTAATATTTATTGAACTAAAGTTACTGTTCTTACACAACTTTTTTTCCTTACACATCTAAGTTATTACCGTTGGTGAGAGTATTAATCAGCTGAGTCTGATGCGGTTTTTAATTTCCCTCCTGAGGCTGCTGCAGCTACAGGACGGTGAGCAGATCGAGGACAATGGATGCGATGGAAGCAGAAGAAAACTGAAACGTTTTTCATTCTGGAGCAATTAGCATGCGTGATTACCTCAGACTGATGAATGTGAGGGAAACGATCAAAGCTCAGAGCGGCTGCAGAGATACTGAACCCAGCATTAATCACATTCTCCTGTGTTTCTGGTGTCGCTGCTGCACCACTGAACAATGTATTTTAAGTCTCCGTTAAATCCTTATTCGTTAAGTTCTTGACTCATGTCACAACTTCTGTTTAAAAAGTTGAACGTCATCACACGTTGCATCTGTTTGTTTCTTTTCTCAGCAGAAATGTTCTTGTATCCAAATAAAGTCAAAATGAGAAGTGAGAAGATTTGGCAGAAGTGGAACAGGGAGGTAAAGGGAAGAGATTGGTGGAAAACAGAAGTTATTGTGTCTCTGTCAGGTGAACCGAGATTTACATGGAATAATGAATAAATTACAGGAAATCCAGACCCGTTTTATTCTTGTTTCAGCTCTTTAACAGAACAAACCAGACTGTAACAGAACACATTGTAATAAACGACAAACGCATGAACAATGTGTTGATACATTTTGGCATCTCATCATGAAGATAATGTTTGTTTGTTTTTTAAAGTGGTCATCAATGATCACATGATGTTTTTCTGTTTAAGCTTTTATGATTTTAAAAAAATATTTATTATGCTGTAGATCAGTTATATGGAAGCTCATTTCTGCCAGGAAAATAAATGTTTTTTTTTCAATAGTTCAGATCTTAAATGTTGTGTTGTGCATTAAATTACCTGAAGTATTCACACTGACATTTGTTTATATGAATGTGATCCTTTACTTGGTAGTATTGGGCTTCCATTCATGCATGGTTTTTTTTTTCACGAGTCAAACTGACACCAGAGGAAACGTCTCCACCTCAGTGTCACCACAGAAACCGACTGAGGATCAGTTTCAACAGATTTAAATGTATAAATGGCTCTTCACCTTTTCCTCTTCAGCAGTATTTGTTGTCTTCCCTCTCTCTCTCTCTCTCTCGCTCTCCTCGTCCTCCTCCCTCCCATCAGCACCATTGTTGGTTGCCCGTGGCAACCAGCCTGTTGGAAAATCACAGTCTCCTCAGCGCTGCGGTTGCCATGGCAACGTGCTGCGACAGCAACTCCCGTCAGCATCAGACCAATAATTGTAGATGGACAACATCAATTCCTTTTATAGAGCAGACGAGTCGCAGAGAGAGAGAGAGAGAGAGAGAGAGAGGAGACCGGCAACACGGTGTGAAGGTCGACAGACAAAAATAATCAATTATTGATTAATGAATCCAGATGATCTGAACACAGTAACCAATAATAATATAATAATCATAACTCGTGTTTATTTTCAGAGAACTTGTCCAGAAAGTTAAAATGTAACACAACAAAGAACAGTAGAGATCAGAACATTAGAGTCAGACCAGCGCCTCCTGCAGAGACACTTTTCCTTCTCTGCTCTTTAACACACTGCTGTGCTCAAATTGTCTTTGAACTAACACTGCGTTCAATTTAACTCAGAGCCAGGAGTGACCTCTGAGTTAATAGCGTTTCAGTTGAGCTCACAGAGTCTTTGTAGCTGCTCTGTTGGAGTTTATAGACAACTTCAGAACAAATCTGCTCCACCTGAAGACACATAAACAGGAACATTAGCAGAGTGTTCACTACTGTTGACGTGAGGAGCAGCCATCTTGAATTCTTATGCCGGGGTTGGTGGGGTTGCTCTGACTTTCTGAGTTGGAAAACTGACTTCAGGGGACGTTCAGGTTCAAACTTCTGACTAGGAACTGGAACTGGAACGCACCAATAGCATCACATCACTGAAGCACTGTTCTGTAGTTTTAGTTTTTTCCATCGAAGGTAACCAGTGAAATATTAATGTCAATTACAAGAAGGTAAGCTTTAAGTTTGTTTCTGTTCTGTCCAGTCTAGACTGTGAACAGAAAATAAACTTGGCAAATACTGTAAAGATGACTGGGATTCGGGGGGGGGGGGGGCTTCAGTTCCTGCCTTGGGCCCCAAAAGCAGCTTTATGCGCCCCTGCTGGTGAGAGAGAAACATCCTCCTCCTCTTCATCAGCTGCAGCTTCATCCTCTAGTGGATCTGTGGAGACAAACACACGGACAGGTAGACAGACAGACAGACGGACAGACAGAGCAAACAGCCATGATGTCCGCTGCCTGCACGGACCTCCTCCTCCTCCTCCTCCTCCTCCTCCTCCGGGCTGCTCCTCGTCTCCTCTGAATCACGGAGAAAAACACCAATATGAAGCGTCTGTTCCTGCTCTGCTCTCCGCCGGTGAGTCCACCGACAAACACACGGACACCGGAGCTCAGCGACACCGACACGTCTGAATCTGCTCGGTTTCATCACCTGTAGCCGACAGGAACCAGAGTCTGGATTCATTCTTTCTTTTCTTTATCGCGGTTTAACGTGTTTGTTTTATCGTATTTTCCCTCCTGCATCAGTCTCCCGCGGCGGAGGAGCAGATGCAGGAGCAGACATGTCGGACAGGCCGGATACATGATGCTGCTCTGCCTCCAGCTCCGGCTGTTTATCTGTTTATTTGCTTACTTGATTACTGATCGATCGATTTCTGATCGATCTAAAAGGTGAAGATGAAGCCAGGACGCTGTGATTCTGTCCACAGAGTAAGATGGAGCTGTTTTTATGAACCATATGTTGTGTGTGTTCACATTTATTTCTAAAACAAACAGATCATTTTGCTCAGAAATGAAATAAAAAGGCGTCTGTTTGAGCTCCAGCTTCATTCTGCTGATGTGCTACACGATCAGAGTAAAAGTACATTTACTCAAGTACTTCACTGAAGGACCCTGTTGTGATGCTTAGGCAACAGGGTCATGTCATTTTATAACAGAATGAAATATAAAAATGACATAATGATTCATCTGAAAGGGTGAAACAGTTGAATTTGGTCCTCGGTATTTTTCCATGAAGAGGTTTAACTCTTTACTGAATTCAGGTTGGATTTAAAGGAGCCTTGGTTCTTATTAAAGGATCAGTGAGCAGATTTAAAAGTGATGTTTGTTCCTCATCACTGACTCGTCTGAGACTTTAAATGTGGTTTAAACAGCAGGCACGTAGAAAACAGAATTTACTGAGCTGTATGTAGAACAGCAGTAATCAAATACTGTATTCAGCACAAATTTAAGTACAGAGCTGAAACAACTGGTCAATAAGTCAATGAGCTGATGGACAGAAAAATAATTCAGTTTATCATTAGAGTTCATTGCATCTTGATTTATGAAGAATACATAAAGAATTACTCAGTATGTTTTCAGCATGCAGCCTGTGCATTAACATTAATCTCAACGTTCTTACTTCTACACAAAGGCTTTTTCTAATTTGACAATTTTGACAAAATAGGCAGATAAAAAGGTAAAAATGTGAGTGAGGATTTAACCTAAAACTATTTTTTAAAAACAGAAAACACACCTTGATATTCAGGTGCTGCTTTTTTTTTTTTTTTTTGCTTCATCTTTTTTACATCTGCACTTATTTTTTATTTTCTCTCCTCTGGTTTAAGTCTGTATGTGTGAGTTGTTGTGGCCTGGTTTCACTGGTTCACCCACTAACCGTCAGTGGCGATGGATGAGGTTGCTAAGGGGGGAAATCCAGCAGAGTAAACACAAAGCCAACGATAAACACAGAGCTTTTCCCTCATGGTCTTCTTCACACCGGTAATGGGCGACCTCAGAGTAGAGCTGGGTCTCTGTGGACACTAAACTGGATCCCAGTGAAGGATTAATGAAATCAGGCGACAGCTCAGGCTGGGAATTAACTGCTGCTGATGGGTTTAATATGTAATATGTGGTTATATTTATATAAAAAGGCCAGGAAGGTGTTTATAGGCTCATTATCAGTCATTATCTGTCATTTGAAACCAAAAAACTAAGCTACGTTTCACATGTTAAAACAACACTGTGTGTTCCTGTCACTGATGTTTCCAGCAGATTCATGAAAATGTAAAATAATCCACATGAAGCCGTCGGTTTACATCTCCCCAGATGTGATTTCTGAGGTGGAACTACATCTTCATTACATGTTTCCCTCTGTTATTTAAAGTCCTCGACAGCCAGCTGAGGCGTGTCCCTGTTTCAGTCGGTGATGTTGACTTATTTAATTTGAGACAGCGCTCTAATTCTTTTAAATATCTTCATTAGGAGTAAATGATGAGCATCTTCAACAGGATCTTTAAGGCATTACTCAAATGTCAACCAACCCAACTTGTTACCAACCAGGCTGACCAACCAACCAACCAACATAACCTTTCTACCACCTACAAACCAATCGACCAACCTACTAAACAACTGACATCCTACCAACCTACCAACAAACTGACCAAGAAACCTATTTATACTTGCCACCCTACAACCAAACTGCCAACCTATCTATCGTCCAACCAACCCATCAACTGGCCAACCAACCTACTTACCTACCATCTGACTGACCAACCAACCAGCTTAACCTACCTACCTACCAACTACCCAACCTCCCATCCAAATAACCGACCTACCCGCCCAGGGAACCTACCTATATACCCATCTACCAACCAACTGATGGACAGACCAACAAACCATGGCCATAATGTTTCTCTAATTACAGCATGACTATCAAACCCACCAATCTACTTACCTTCCTACTTATCTACAAACCAACTGCCAACTAACCTACCAGTCTACATATAAACCAATCAAGTAACCTACTACCAAACTGCCAACCAACTAAACCTTCCTGTAAATCTACCAACCAACCACCTGACCAACCAACAAACCTACTTAATACCTACCAATAAACCAGCCAACTAAACCTATCTAAGCAACCAACCTACCAATCTTCTTTTTTCTGCCTACCTTCAGTATCTACCAATCAACCAACGAAGTGCCCAGCCAGTTAACCTACCTACCAAAGTAATTACAAACCAACCAAGCAACCTATGACCAACAACCTACCAATCTTGGAGTTATTCTTTCCCAAGTATCTGGATTCAGTGACTGAGTTCAGTTGTTGTCGTCACAGTGAGGTCACCTGGTTTGATACCACTCTGAACCAAGACCAAAAGCAGTGTTTACCAACTGTATTTGGCAAACACCGCTGTAGCTGGAAACTCTTCTTAGTTGTACTGGGCATAGGGATATGCTGTTTGTCAAGAAATTGTTTCAGCACTTTAATATTGGTAAGTGCCCCATAAAGTCTTGATTCAGCTCTGTGAAAAAGTCCCCATAAAGTTTTGATTCGGCACAAAGTTTTATAGACCAATAAGTGTTTGTACTAATGATGAATCTGTTTCTGTGTGTCCACAGCTCCTCTCTGATGCAGCAGTATAGCTATGGTTTATGCCCAGTCATCAAACACAGTTGGTGTCAATCCCTCCCTTTACTCTCCATCTTTCACCTATCAGATGTCATTTAACTACTCTGAGAGGGAAAACTCGACTGTCCTGGCAACCTTACCCACCACTGCCCTGTGCAGCCTCGAGGGCTCGTCCTCCGGCCAGCCAAACAGGACCTTCACCTCCTATGAGCTGACTTCAGGTGAGGTCGGCATCCTGGGCTTGGTGTTTGGGGTTCTCTGGCTGGTCTCCATCCTGGGAAATGCCCTTGTCTGCCTGGTCATCCATCGGAGCCGACGGACTCAGTCCACCACCAACTACTTTGTGGTGTCTATGGCCTGTGCAGACCTGCTTATGAGCCTGGGCTGCGCCCCATTCATCCTCCTGCAGGTCGCCTCAGGACGATGGCCGCTGAGTGCTGCTGCCTGCAAAGCTGTGCGCTACCTGCAGCACCTGTGCCCTGGTGTGCAGGTCTATGTCCTGCTTTCCATCTCTGTAGACCGCTTCTACACAATCGTCTACCCCCTCAGCTTCAAGGTGTCCAGAGAGAAAGCAAAGAAGATGATCGTGGCCTCATGGCTGTTTGATGCAGCCTTTGTCTCACCCTGCCTCTTCTTCTATGGATCCACATCTACAGACAGCAATCATTGTGACTTTTTCCTTCCGGACAGCTGGGGCAGTGTAGCCTACTCCGCCATTCACCTGCTGTTGGGTTTTCTGGTCCCAGTAGCACTGATTGTGTCATTCTACCAGCGAGTGATCCGCTACATCTGGAGGATCGGTGCAGACGGCCACACAGTGCGCCGGACCATGAACATCGTCCCACGGACTAAAGTCAAGACCATCAAGATGTTTCTCATGCTAAATTCAGTTTTCTTCCTCACCTGGACGCCCTTTTATGTTGCCCAGCTGTGGCACCCGACAGAGTCCGATGGACCCAGCAGGCAGGGGCTGCTGTTCTTCACAGCCATCGCCTGGATCTCATTCAGTTCCACGGCGTCCAAACCAACCCTGTACTCTGTCTACAACGCAAACTTCAGAAGGGGCATGCGGGAGACCTTCTGCATGTCGTCCATGAAATGCTACCGCAGTAACGCTTACACCATCACAGCGAGCTCTCGGATGGCCAAAAAGAACTACGTTGGGGTTGTGGACATCCCAGTGCAAGCAAAGACCATCACCAAGGACTCAGTTTACGATACATTTGACCGAGAAGCAAAGGAAAAGAAGGTAGCCTGGCCCACAAATGCCAATCCACCAAACACATTTGTGTAAATGAACTTGGATGATTTTGAAACTGTGAACATACAAAAACAAAACTGTGTGAAACTTTATTCAACAACAGCACATCAGTGTTGGCAGGTGAGCTAGCTGGAGGCTAACATGCTAGCTCTGTATTCAACTAAAACAAAAACTCACAGACACAGAATGTGTTCAGTTTGTATAAAGGGCTTTTTTTCTGATGTAACACACCTTCTGGCAGCCATATTGGAGATTCTCAACAGCTGTGAACAGCTAGCTGATTTTATACTTCATATTTTAATCATAGTTGGTTTCTGTGCTGTGTTTTGATGGATAGTTTTGCCATTGATGCATCAAATTTTGTGTTTTGATAATGTCCGCTTGCTAGCTAGCTAACCATAGTCTGTGGCCATCTATTAGTGACCTGTTGTATCTGATTTGCTGCAGTAATGCATGTGGTAGAAGCTAACGTTAAGTAGCCGTTTGTTAACACTGACATCATCTGCTTTGCTACATTAACAGTAATGGTGAGTTGGCTAGCTAACAAAGACCTATAGTTTGTTCAGGTTAAAGTTCAGGTTCAGACTCCAAAACTCACAAGAAAGAGTAGAGATCATAGAGCTACAAAGTGGGAGGAGGAACAGGAGTTTTCAAGGCAGTTGGATGGACATTAAACTCTCCTGGTTGAATAAAAAGTCAGAACTACCAACTACAATGAAAGAAAAGATGTGTTAACTACGGCTTCTAAGGCACATTTTGGTAAGAAACATCCATTGAAAAAGCTTTTGTGTCTGATATGTGTTCTGCTAATGGAGTAGCTAAAGATCTAGATTATGGTTGAAGATCATACTTTGTAGAAACCTGATAAAACATACACAGGTGAATCAGTTCACCTTCAAATTCTAAATCCGTTAAGGCAACTGTTAATGGCTAAAACATAATTTCTCAGAAACAATAACCCTACTTCCTGACAAACAATGATATTTGATGATTCTGCAAAACGCTGAGATACATCCAGTGCCATTTGTTTTTTCACTTTCAGTATTTCCACATGGCAGGTACAGTATGGTTGGGAAAGATCTTGGTAACAGTGAATAAAAAGGAAAATGTACATTACGCGGACGTGAACTCTGGTCTCCTGCATAAAGTTTGGATTTGCTCCAACTCCCAACCTACATAACCTTACTACCTTACTACTACAGCCTTCATCAATGGTCAGAAGCTAAATCCTCTAATATGGACATGATTCCTTGGGATATTAGGTCGGAAGCAAAGTTAAAATCATTGAAATTAATTGCCATAAGGTGAAACTGTAGTATGGTTTAATTATCCAGCAGAGTTCTGTGTTTATAAACTGAGAAACACTGAGATCATTTAAAGAAATGTGAATTTTAGAGTGAGTGATAATAGATCTGGAACCAGTAACCTCTCCCATAATTTATAGCAAGCTTAAGTCCCCACTTCAAGACCAGTTTCTCAGCCGCTACCTGCTGCTCCACAATGAGGTTTTCTTTCAAAGATCAAAACATCAGCACACTTTTCTCCTTTGCACAAAAACTTGTCCATATCAGCTCAAAAGTTGAGGTTCAAAGGTTCAGTTTTTGTTTTTGTTTTTCTAGAAACCTCTGATGGACACTGACATCAGTTCACTAAACCATTTATTTAAAAAGAAAAACTCAAATATAATGTGCAGGTTCTTAATATCTGTAGCAGCTAACACTTTCTCCATTTCCCCTATAACTGTTTGCACCTGGCCTGGATGTTGAGCAGGACATGCAGCATGTTCTTCTCACTGATAGAACTAACCTCTTCTAAATGTTCAGCCATTTGACAATAAAACTGTTCCAAAAGTGTGGCAGGACTTTGGCTCTTTGCAGACGACAGGACGTTTTACTGTGGAGAGTAAACTCATTAACTCTAACGTTTCACTACACCACAACAGTCTTTGCCCTTTTCTAGTTTTTTGAGACATGGTTACTGAGAGATTTTATCACAGATCATCCACATACACAACAGATCAGCAGCTGAGTCTCATCACATGCAGATGTGTGGATCAGTTTAAAGGATTCTTCAGGCAGTCAGTAACCACCAGTGAAAACCAGCATCAGGTGCAACAAGTTTCCAGACTAAAATGTCCTAAAACAGCCACCGTACACAGAGGCACAGCTACCTTATATGCAGCTGCACTGGAGCCTGCAATGGTTTCTTTATTTCTAAATTAAGTTTAAATGAGGATTAAAGGACAATTTTAGGTTCAAAAATGTGCAAATGTGCTCATGCAGAAGCCAGTGATAGAGAAGGTAGCTTTTGTGTCCTGCTGTGTAATGAACTTACAGCCCAGCAACGACTATTCAATTAATCAAACAGCTGATCGACAGAAAATTAATCGGCACTGGTTTCTTAAGTTTTATATAGACCAATAATCAGCAGATTAATCCATAATAAACACTAATCATTAGTTGCAGCCTTAGTTTTGATCCTAGCAGTTTTTCAGACTTTAAGTTAATGTGACCAGTTAATGTCCAGAAGCTGCAGCAGCAGAGTCTGCTCACCTGTCCTTCACACACCTGATCCTCACCTGTCTCAGCTCTGACGCTTTTTACCTGCTTATAAAAAACAAAACAAGCATCGTGTGATGAAACACTTGTGAAATGTCTCTGAAATGTTCTGTAACCTGTCAAATATACTGTGATTTAAAGGTCCATGCTTTATACTGCAGTTCTGTTTAAACACACACACACACACACACACACACACACACACACACCACCATGTGGTTCTGATGTTTTGAAGTTTGTCTCGACGATGTGCTGCTGTACGTACAAATAAATTATTCTTTTATCAGTTTAAATATATTTAGTAAAACCAGCAAAAAGCAAAGACACAAACAGCCTCAGTCTTTTCTGTTCGTCCACACGGTTTGTTTATATAGGAAATACTAATAGATATACTGTAGTACTTTTATTGATGTAAAGTATCTGAATACTTCACCACTGAAAGTCACACAGTAACAAGATCCTTTTAATTTAACCAGAAACATATCACTACCAGACTCCATTAACAAAAACTGTGATTTTACAGAGCAGACATACAGATATATCCCTGCCTCCATCTGTTAGTGTGTTTGTGTTTTTACCTCAGTAAAGTATCTGATTACTTCTTCCACCACTGAAAGTCCCACAGTAACACAAACACACGAACAGATGGAGGCAGTGGTATTCCAGCAGCTCCTATGTTCTGCTTGGTAAAATTGCTGTTTTTGTCAATGGAGTCTGGTGCTGATATACAGTGATGTTTGTTCAGTGCAGCAGCTGGTGGTGGTGACTGATTTCTTATCAATACTGCACCGATTTCAGTGAATCAATCAGCAGAGACTCAGTCACAGTCAAACACACGTTTATTTTCTTTTAGAAACAAAAAGAGCAGATCTCAGGTCAGATTCCACCTGTGATCACCTAACAAAGTGCTTCTGCCAAATTTAAGAAAGTGCACAAACTTTAATGAGGATTCTCAATCAACTCACTGACAAAATACAAAACAAAGAAGCTTAAAACGTGTTGGTCCGAAATGAAATCAAAGGGCAACATCTGCAAACACCTGTTTCCTTCAGCTGTTAGAGACAAGTGAGGAGAGAGGAAAAACAGGAGTAAACAGAAAATAAAAAAAAGCTTTGGGACGTTAATTTAATTCAATTTATCATCATTTCACTCAGAAAAGGCTCCAACTTGTTCCAACAAACATTCATCATCACTGAACTCTCCACACAGAGCTTCATCTGAGCTCATACAAAATACAAATACAAAAATATATCCACCACGCGTCCAGCTCGCTCTCCAACATCACTCTACACGGTGACTCCTCCGAGCTCGGAGGTTTAGGTTTAGTGCTACATCAGGAGCCTCTGAAGACACGACCGGTCCGACTCCGAAAACGTCAACAAATATTTATCCTCGGCTAATGTTCAGAAACAGACTGAAGCGGAGAAACACAGAACAAACAAGATCTCAGCTCTTTACCTTCCTCTTATTCTCTCCATCATTCAGTCACGTGACTTATAATAAGTTTACACAGCGAAGTTTCTGAATCTGGAGTTTAGGACCAGGACCAGGACCAGGACCCAGTTTGTTCCTAAACACCTGAATTTAAGGAGACAAAAACAGACCAGATGATGAAGTTTGACTGAACTTCTCTTTTAAAATGTAGTTAATATTCTAACGTTCACTGTTTTAGACTGAGAGACAGAAACTTGGATTTAACTTTCATCAGCTGTTCGAATAATTGGCACTGATGAGGAAACTTCTTGTCTGTTTAAGATGAAACATGTTAAACAGAAAATAAGTCACACGTTCCTCCTTTAAGTAAATGGTTGATGTTTTTTACAGTAAATCCTGGTTTTTAAGAACAGAATGTGTTCAGGTCTGTTCATCTGTTCATCAGAGGAGAACCCAGTGTGAAAACCCTGGAGACAGAGGGAGGGCGTTTATAAGTCACATGACACTGATGGACGAATGAGGTGGAGCTGTTTGTTGAGAACAGAGACAGAATCAAACCCAACAACTGTGACACGTGGAGAATAAAAAGGCTGTGATTGGTTGACACACGGTCAGTCTTTAACTCTTCCTGTCCTCCTCATCAGTCAGTCAGTCCATCAGTCAGTCAGTCAGTCAGTCAGTCCATCAGTCAGTCAGTCAGTCCATCAGTCCATCAGTCAGTCAGTCAGTCAGTCTAACCCTGTCCGTTGGTGCTGATGTTGTTCTTGTTGTTCTTGGACGTCTTGGTGCTGCTGCCGCTCTGAGGCATCTTCTGCTCGTCTCCAGTCAGCAGAGCTTTAATCTCTGACGGGATCTTCCCCTGATCCATGGCTGAACACCACTGCTTGTACTGTCACCACAACAACACAGAGACAGAGGTAAGAGCTAAATAAACAGGTGAAGTTCAGAGCTGTAAAACATGATCCTGCAGTCAGACCTGAGGGAGAATCAACTGATTTCCCACAGAGCGACCAGAACCAACCAGAACCAAAATATAATTTATTTTCATGTATGAAAAAAAGCATCAGATCATCACAGCTGAGTCTGAAACCAACAAATATTTGTTCTAAACAGCTGATTTTAGTTTCTAACAAATGATTCAATGAAGGATTTCACTGGATTAAAAAAGAAGAAGTCAGATTCACTCTGCAGTTAAAACAGTTCATGTTGTTTTAAGAAAATGAATCAGATTTCTACATGAAGACTGAACACGACTGGAAAAATAAAACTGAAGTGACTTCAGACTGAACTCAGGTTTAAACTTTCTGAAAACTGGACCCGAGTAAAATCACCAAGAAAACACTAATATTCTGATAAAAACCCAGGACGTGAACGTGTGTGCAGCTGCTGGTTTTCAGCTGAACCCTCCACCATGTGACCTGTCAGCACCTGTCAGTGTCTCTCACCTGTTCGACCTGCTGCTCTTTATCTCCTCACTGCTGGTTCACAGGTTCAGCGTTACTGTCTTTCTTCCACTGCAGTATTTTCACAGAGTGATACTGATGCTTTTACTGCAGTAACAGATACAAGTACTTCTTCCATCAGTGTGGCAGCTCTCTGAGCTCAACACTGAACCAGCTTTTAATAATCAGCTCTTTGTTGTATTAAATGTCACAAGACTGTAAAAAGTCAACAAGTTTAAACGTGTTGTTTTTTGTCCAGACCCCCCCCCCCCAAAAAAAACCGATGAAAGATGAAACGATGATTTTCTTTTTACCATTTTTGCTTTAAATAAAATAAAAACAGGTTTCTGATGAAATCTGTTGATCGACATAGTTTCAGTTTGTTCGAAGAGAAATGTCATTTTTTATGACCACTGTTCATTTTATTTTTTAGTCTGTTAAATGTTTTGATCTGTATTTTGACATATTTTAGAATCTATGAAACATTACCGATCGTAGTCACTGGTTTTTGTTTGTTTAACCTGTGGACCATGACAAGAATTAAAGAGGAGAAATTACCTCAGTGTTTAAACTCGTGTTCATCAGTGTTTTCTTATTTCCAACATGTCTGCAGGTAAACATCTGATTTAAGAACAATCCTGATCAACAAAGGTCTGAGTGTCCGAGTGAGTCGAACATCAACCTTCTGTTTTCTCAGAGTTCATGAATCAAAGTCTGACAGAAACAGTTTCAATGTCAGTGTGGTTAAAACTTTACCATCTCCAGCTCCTCCCTCAGGGCACAGATGGCTCTCTCTTTACTGGAGACCAGTTCCTCCAGATACTGGTACCTCAGTTTCTTCCTGGCTCTGCACTCTCTGGCGCTCTGACGGCTTCGCTCCAGTTTGGCCTTCAGGTCGATCTTGGCAGGTTTACGGCCGCGTTTCCCCGGCTTCTTCACTTTACCAGCCACCATCTGACAACACAGCACAGTTACACTCAGCTACACAACAAGTGCAACAGCAGAAAAGACGAGACACAAATCTGTAGCAACAAACGGGAGTCAGTGGATGATCTGAGCTGCTCTTTAAATGTCAGGAAATCAGGTTTTATCTGTGAATTTATCCATTAAAATAAGAGATGACTCTGTTTTCTTCTAGGAAACTAAACATCTCATCACTTTCACATCACTCATGACATTAAACACTAACATCAGGTAATCACAGGCTTTTATTACAGATGATTATTTATGACGTTACAGCTGATGTTATCTTTACAGTTTACAGGCTGTGACAGGCCCGAAATATTCGAGACCTTTGCAAATGATATTCCAGACATTTTCAAACCTTCCCAGGGCTTTTCAAAGAACTGAATTCAAAGCTTTTCAAGACTTTTGAGGACAGAGACGCTGCTAGCATTAGCTACAGTTAGCTTCATCTGACGAACATGTTCTACCACAGATAGCCTCTCAAACGGGTTAGTTACCGTCAGAACGGGTATTAACCAGTTTAACATTTAAACCAGAGTGAACGCAGAGCTGGTTAAACCTGGTTACAGTTGGTTAAAGCTGGTTCCAGGTGAACTGGATTTAGTTAGCCACCGTTAGCTTCATGGCTAGCTTCTCACCTTGTTATCATCCATGTTGTTCAGAGCTAACCTAGCTAGCAGCTAGCTGACGTTAGCCACGGTCAGCTAACAGCTCCGTTCACTAAAACACTTAATCAAACAAAGTTAAAGTGAATCCGCGCTAACGAGAATAACTCGGACTAAATTAACCCGGATAATTAACCCGCTGCTGTTTCGCTTTGTTTACATCGTGTTTCCTCATGGCGTCACGCGGTTACGTCAACAGTGTTTTTTCTTCTTTCAACAAATCTTTATTGGAAAAATGAAAGTGACATTTAACAAACTGAAGCCACAACACAGATGAGACTAAAAGTTTGACTTACTAAATTTAGAGTAAAAATAATTTTGTGAAAGTGAAAACATTAATTTCTTAATTTTGTTTTATTTGATAAAATCACATTTTTTTCCACAATGAATTTTAACTTTGAACGTAATTTAGTTTTAATGTGCCTCGTTTTTATTCTGTGTGAAGGTAAAAACCGCTGCAGGGACGCAGAAAAAAATAAAAGAGATAACTGACACATTCAGATATTTATTTCTTTATTTATGTACAGGTTTTTCAAACTGTCTGAGCATTTTGAATGCTGATTATTGACAAAACAAAACATGAACAAAACAAAACTTTAACATCAGAGTAAAAGTTGAGGATCCTTTTTGTCTTTTAATAGTGAACCTGGAGGAGGAGGAGGAGGTTTTTCTGCTTCTTTGTACTGATGACCACTGACTTACTGTGCAGAGAAAATATGTGACAGTAAAGGCATAAAGATAGATAAGAACAAATCTGATAATGGTTATTGATCAGCGTTAAAAAGAACAATAAATAAACATCTAATAGAATCAGCATTTTTCAACTTAAAAGCTCCAATTTTGACCGTCACTTTCCCTCAGTTTAATCATTAACATGATGTAATTAAGAGAGAGACTTTAAGGGAATAATTAATAGTTTGTAATATATTAAGGTTTTTTCAAAGGATTATCTGAAACAGTTTAAGAGCTTTTAAAGACGTAACGATCCCTTAAAGTCGACCAAATAACATGAAAAACATTCATTTTTCAATTAAGGTCAAAATTCATTTCCACAGTTGAGTTTTTAGTGGTTTTAACCCTTTAAATTTTAACTGAAAAATGAACATCCTTTAAATTAAGGTCCAACTATAGTGTGACTTTTAACATTAATCAGTTCAGAAAACCCATTAAAAAGACCTTAAGTTATGACAATCCAGTCACTGTGACTATATAATGACATTCAGATTATTTCACTCTGGGAAACAGCAAAAAAATCCAGGTGTTTGGTGTTTAGATGAATCTTAATTTGTCCTTTAATTTGAAAAACCCTAAATAAACACATTCAGCACATGAATAATGAATTCACAGAATAATCTTTAAACATCTGACACATTCATTAATGAGGAGTTATTAAGGTTTAAAATATTTTCAGCTGCAGTTTGAGATTTTTATTCAGTAAATGTTGATTAGGTTTATTTTGACTCATACATTAATATATTAGAAATATTAAGATTTGGACCTAAAACTGACTGTAATCATTTCAATTCATTTACGGTGGAAACTCTGGTGTTCCCAAATTTGGGATTAATGAATGGATAAATAAACTGCTTTAAATGTTATTAATGCATTTGAAATGGATTATCTTCATGACTTAAAGCGTTTACAAAGAGTAAAAACTCCTTTAATTTAAACTCTAAAGGGTCTTGATGCTGTTTGGTCCATTCAACCAAACATGCTCATTCAAACATGAATTTGCACCTTAATGGTAAAAAATGAAGGTACAGACTGACCTGAAATGTTCTGTACATTTTAAAGAGTTTTTAATTAAATAAAATTAAATCTTTTTAAGTCCATTAATGTTTCCATTAAATTCTTACAAAATCTGTTAAATAAATGAACACTGGATGAAAATCCTTTAACATTTTTATTACTTATGTGTAGCTGAACATATTTCAGAGCCTTAATGTAAACCTAAATTAACCTTAATAAAACCTTAAATCTTACATATCCATTGAAATCTTGTTATTTTATTAGAGAGTGTCTTTGTTGAATTTAAGGACAAATTAAGGGACGTTTAACGACCAAACACCTGATTCAGACTGAGGCGTTTTCAGGGTAAATTCAGGGTAAATTCAGTGTCTTTAAGGTGATTCTGACAGAGTGTCACAGCTCCTTCATCGATCATCAGGTCTAAATATCTTAAAGCGTCAGATCCAGACAGTTGAGCCGAGCGAAGCCGTTTCTAATGTCACAGTCTGTTCGTTAACAAACGGACGAATCAGAGGCTCGTTCATACAAAAAAAAAAGCTTCATCTTACAGTCTCACATTATTTACAGGTACAGACACAGGATATGTACAAACTGCTCATCCTCTCAAACCTCCGTCCAGCGTCAACGTCCCAAACCTGCAGGAGAGAAAGGTGATTTTAGTTCCATCATCACTTACCATAATTTACACTTAAAAACACAAGAAAATAAAGTAGAAGTTCAGAAACACCAGAGTTATCCTTTAAGGAGTTTTCTGAGGGGTTTTAAAGGTAAGAACTCCTTAAACATCAAAGCCGTCCCTGGATTTTCACTTTGATTTAAAAAATAAGGGATTTCACCTTTTTAAACAACTCAGAAATCATGGAGAAAACCATTAATTATCCCTTTAAAAAAGTCAAGGATGGCTTTAATGCTACTTGGTAAATTAAGGTTTTTTTTTACACTGTTTAAAAAACCTGGAAAACCGAAGCATCTGAAAAGTTAAGGGCTACTTTCTGTGCTAAGCTAGGCTAAACATGTCCGCCGTCTGACCTCTCTAAGAAGTGGTTGTTCTCTGCCAGCTCTTTGACCACGCCCTCCATCTCTTCCTTCAGCTTCTTCATCCTGAAAAACAAGATGGAGTCAGTGACGTCACAGACACACAGACGTCTCAGGTCTGACGTCACATGGTCACAGAGACGTCGTGTTCAGTCTGAGATCTGACAGACTCCATGAGACTGATGATGATGAATCCAACACTCACCCAAGCGTCATCTCCACCAGTGTGTTCTGACTCAGGTACGCCTGAGGCTTCATCCCACTGGACACCAGAGGAAGAACCTTCTGAGGCAGCTGTTCCTGCAGCTGGACGACAAACAAACAAACGAACAAACAGTTAATTAACAGCACAATAATTTAACCTCCCGAGAGCTGAGCATTGATTCTGTCTGCAGGTTTCATTTCTCCTGCTGTGTGGGATCAGTATCAGAACTAGTAGTAGTAGTATCAGAGTATTTCCTCGACCACAGCTGATGTCTGTTAAACACCTGGTGTTTACCTTGATGGCTCTCTCCATCAGCATGGTCACCTCCTTCTCGATGCTGATCAGCTGACCCGACAGGCTGAGCAGCTGCTTCCTCACATGATGAACTTTCCTGAAAAACACAAAACGTTAAAATTGGACGTTCCATCACGCCCGCTGTCGGCGCAACAGAGACAGTGATCACGCAGCAAGCCGGAAAGCTCACCTCCTGGCCAGAGGAGAAGGCGTGAGGAGGATAAACCAGGACAGTCATCACCATCATCATCATCACCATCATCATCATCACCATCATCACCATCATCAATATCACCACCACCATCATCATCATCATCATCATCATCATCATCATCATCACCATCACTCATCACCATCATCATCATCATCATCATCACCATCATCATCATCACCATCATCATCATCATTACCATTACCAACACACATTAATACTACTTCATTAATATCATCACTAATATCAATGATTTACTTTATTGGTCATCATCACCAATATCATCATCATCATCACCACATCAATACTGTCATCCTCAGTCATGTGTAAGTTTATCGCCATCCAATTTTCATTTTGATAGTTAATTATATTTTTATGAAAAGCCATTCTCTGTGAACAGAGACCCATCATGGAAGGACCAAATCTTCGTCTGTCATATAGACAACACACACACATACACACACACACACACACATACACACACACACACACACAATATTAATGGTTGTGGATTTCAAAATAAAGTTTAGACCGATGCTGTGCTTCAAACTGCAGCTCAGTGAACTTACTTGTCAAATTTATGGATCTGTTCCTCGTTGTAGGGCAGACCTGAACACAGGACATGAGAACAGAAACCGAGTTCAGCACCGTGACGTTTTTATCTCAAACATGTTTTTATGTCATTGAAGATGAAGGTCGTCCGAGCTGTCGTCTGTTTGTGTTGATAAACTCACGTCTCTCTGCTTTGTCCTTCTTGAACTGTTGGTAAATGGCCGTGATGGCGTCCAGCAGCACTTTGATTTTCTCCACGCTGCAGAGACATCACACACTCATTACACACACACACACATCAGTGGGTTTACTGTATGTGAACATACACACAGTCTTACTTCCTGTCCTTGGGGTGTGTTCCCACTTGTTGTGTCCAGCTGTCGGTCAGCAGGCCGCCGGGGAGGAATTTACTCTTGATGTCTTGTGTTGTTCGTTCGATGGGCTCCAGAGAGCTGGAGATCTGAGCACATCAGGGTTTACTGTAAGTATCGACTCTCAGCTGGACATTAAAACATTTTAGAACTCTGATCTTAAACCAGATGAAGGATTTTAGTCGTCAGACGTCTGGATCTTCAGGAATCAGAGAAACAAGCGGAGCTAACGTTAGCAGCAGCTCCGCTAACAGCTGAAGAGTTTTAACCTGAAGCTACTTTATTCAGAGTTTTAATGATCAGGTCTGTTTGTTCAGCCTCCACCCAGCGTCACCTCAGTGTTCAGGGTGTTGTGATGCAGCTACTACATCTCTGACGATGTAAACAAACACTGAGGAAGTTATTCTCTCTGACATTTCCTGTTTCTTATCAAACACACAGACAGTGTGTGAACAAACAACATGTTAAATACTCACTCTGAGAACTTTCTTGTGCATGTCTGAGATCTCGTCGTACTCCGTCGTCAGCATGTTGGCCTGCATCAGCACCTCGAACCTGCACGACAACACAGAGGTCACTGTGGGTGAGCTGCTGCTCACACACAGGAGCTTATGATGTTTATTAGTGAGACGCTCACAGCTGCTCAGTCTTCTCCAGTATCTGTGTGCAGTAGTTACACAGGTGGAAAACCTCGGACTTCTTGTGTTGAATCTCGCTGTAGTCCTCCTTCATCAGCTCACTGGATCAAAACAACACATCCAGAATAAAGAGGTGAGGAGAAATCTGCAGCATGTTCTGATCCATCTCATGTTTATAAATGAAGGAAGTGAGCCTCGTCTGAACTGATCTGCTCACTGAGGGGACAGTTCCTCCACCAGCAGACCTGCTCTGTCCTGGATCTGAAAACCACTGCCCGCTGTATAATTTACATCATGGAAGCTCGACCTCGCTGCTCTCTGTGAACTTACATCAAACCACGAACTCCTTTTCGTACCAGTTCCTGATAAACCAGCAGAGACTCGGAGGTTTTCCATAAATGTCCGACGTCGCCTGCAAAAGTCTGAACAACAACAACAGGAGGGTCAGAGTTCATCAGTTCATCAGTTCCTGTTGTACCTGCAGTTAAACAGACATCTTTCAGCCAATCAGAGAGCAGGATTCTCAGTGGTTTATCAGATATTAAACAAAGAGCAAATGGAGTCACAGCTGTTGAGCAGTTCAAACAGTCTCCTCTCATATCTGAGTCCTGAACTCCAGGTTTGAATCCACAGCTTCAGTCATTAACACATACTGATACAAACTCTTATTTAAGAAATGACTTATTTAAGTCATTTTCAGACTCTAAATCAGACAGCTGTAACTTGAATGATTGATGAAAAGGATGAAAACTGTGGGTCTGATCTGTTGTGTTGTTTCCTTCAGCTGCCGTTCAGAAAATCAAACAGTCACTGTGGTAAAAATGAAACCTGAACTGGCTGCACTGAAACTTCTGCTCTTCCTCTTTAAGTTTAGGTGAATCTTATTTTGTACCTTGGCGTAGCTGGCGTCCAGGTCCAGATCGTAGCGAGGCTGAACTTTAGGAGGACTGGCTGTGAAGACAAAAATACTCCGAGTTAAAACTCCATCACCGTCCTCTTTGGTTTTAGTTTAAACTTTTAAAATGAAAGATGTCAGTATTAATCTGTCTGTCGCCGCCCTGCTGGTGGCTGACTCTCACTACGTACGGTCTTCGAAGATGAGTCCGACGGTGGCGACGGACTCGCGGCTGACGAGCATGATGGGATTGTCTCTGGAGGTCTTGGGGAAGGTCTTGGCTTGGCGGTTGGGGTCGAGGACGAGGCGGCGGCCCTCATACAGCAGCTCCTGGTTGTGAAGCGGGATGCTGGTCCTGCGGGACAGCAGCTCCTGGAACAGCGCCGCCCTGTGGACATGAGGAGAACAGCAGCTTTCAGACACACAGGACTGGAGGACTGTTGACATCATTTCCTGTCTAATGCCTGACGGGTCTCTTACGTGTTGTACTCGTGGATGTAGACGTGGTGCAGCGTGGCCTGCTGCAGACTGAAGACGTACACCACGGTCCTGTGCAGGATGTCGTTGGTCTCGGCGAAGAACTGGTCGAAGCCCCAACATTTCTCCTGGTCGGCCTCCAGGATGTTGGCGAGGACCGGAGTCAGGAGGCTCTGAAGACCCCTGAAACACCAGACCAGAGGAGGACACAGTCTGTGGTGAAAAACCAGATCACTGCTGACCCTGGAAACAACCGCTCAGTGGAGCTTCCTGCGTCAAGTGTCATTTGGGATTATTATGTTCTCCAAATATATAAACCTTTAAAAGTTGCATGTTGGTGGTTTCATACGTCAGAAAGAGGAAACAAACACCAGGAAAACATTTGGACATTTAGGCATCATGTAGTTAGATTCAGCTTCTCGTTCAGTTTTTGTTTGATCGGAGCGTTTACAGTAAAGATGAGTGACGAGGGAAAAGCTGCATCATCTCAGCAGGTTTATTCAGGGTTTATATTTTTGTCAGGAAGAAGAAAAGTCAAGGCTCAGCAGAATACTCCTGAAAGCTCACCCAGAGACTCTGCTGATGGAGTCGTCTTCTCTCATTTTAAATAAATCAGTTTGCTATAAGAACTAGTGAAAGTGAGAAAGTGCAGTTAGTTCAGGTTAAATTAGATTATGTATCAGGACCAGACTGTGTAAAAGTGACCTCTGTATCTATTCTTCTTCTGCATTTATGTTGTTCAGCAGCTTATCTCCTTCTTGTGAAGCTGTTTCTGGATTTTAAAAAGGTTCAAAGAGACGTGTAGCTGATCTTTGACAATAAAAACACACTCATTCAGCTGAGTAAAGGACTGAGTGGAAACAGACTGAGAAACCTCTTCAGTCATATTATCTCTGGGCTGTAGAAACACCACCACGTGCTGACAGAGCCACATCTTACTTGGACAGACTGCAGGACACTGGCATCTCTGTGCTCCACTCGATCTTCCCGTTCTCACACTTCTGATGACCGGAGATTGTCCCAGACGGTTTCTCTGTGATGATTTTATACCTGAGACAAACAAACATCTCACTCAGTGTAATTCCTCTCCTCTGAGACGAGTTTACCTCTCTCTCTCTCTCTCTCTCTCTTACATGACTTCTTTGTTCCTGCGCGGCCCTTCGAACGGTCTGAACGGGAGGCTGCCGGTGGCGGCGTGGTAAAACGTGACCCCAATGCTCCACAGATCCACCGTGGCTCCGTATTTCTTCTGGTGGTCTTTTCTCAGCACGGCTCGCTCGTACATGTCCGGGTGCTGCACAGGAAACACATCGACAAGAGGTCAGAGGTCAACAGATGCAGACACTCACGCTGAGAGACGACTGGAGAAGCCTTCTGTCTTTATGAGTGTCTCCTGTTTAATCTGTTTTATTCTTGTTCTACTTTACAAATGAACAACGTCCACAAACTCCAGAATTTCCTCTTTTAAACCGATGATATGAAGTTCACAGGTTCAGTTGTCAGACGTCAACAATAAACTGAGGAAGTTCCGTCAGAGAGCTGCACAGCAACCAGGAAGTGTCTCTTCAGTAACAATGACAGTGATGTGACTCACCAGATACTCCTCAGTCCCGTACAGAGACACAAACTGCTCGTCGTCCTCCAGCTCTCTGGCGGCTCCGAAGTCCGTCAGTTTGTAGACGGAGCAGCCGTCCTCTCCGATCACCCTCATGATGTTTCCCGGTTTGATGTCCCGGTGAACGATGCCGTACTCTCTCAGGTGGTTCATACCTGCCACTGCAGGAGCCACAACAGCCAATCAGAGAGCTTCCTAACAGTATGGATTTTAACCTGGAAACACAATGTCTGTAGCCACAGCTGTCGCCAGCACAGAGTAAAGAAAGTGAAATTACAGAGCTACACCTGCTGAGTTTTTACTGTTCCTCACCCACATCATGAAGAACTATGAGGAACTCATCCTCTGGGAGTCCGTAAGCGTTGGACGACTCCTCTAACACCGTGTACAGACTTCCACAGGGACAGTACTCCATCACCAGGACCTTATGACGAGTGTTGGACTGAGAGGAAGAGGAGGAGGTCAGAAACATGTTAACACTCATGAACCTAAAGGAAATGAAGCCTCGTCTCCTCACTGACCTCCTCCTCCACAGCAAAGAGTTTAACAATGTTTTTGTGGTTTAGTTTCTTCAGAACCTCAAACTCTCTCATCTGGACGTCCAGCGGCCGCAGAAAACTCAGGTTGTTAAAGACTTTGACTGCGTACAGGTCCCCGGTTTTCTACACAAACAACAACATGTTTTATTATATACAGACATGAAAACATCAAACTACAGAGCTTCTCTTTGTTAATCCTGTTATTTTAGTACGACCACAGAGGTTCAGGTGACAGAAACAGAGTCTGCAGGTTTGTGTCTGAGCAGCAGTGAACCTGCTGGAGAAAAACCTCTGAACTCTGTAAACCAGTGAAATAAACTGAGGCTTGTGCAGACTCAGCACACCCATGTAAAAGCCCCTGTTCTGATTAGATCTGCAGACCTGAGGTGTCAAACAGTCACTTCAGGTTCAGACTGATCCTCTGACTTTGAAGATTTGGGGGAAATTCCCTCTCGTACAGTTTTACAGCCTGAAGGTTTGAAATCTTCTGGATCGACTACAAACACAAACTGATCTGATCTGTGGGAGGTGACTCCACTGAAACCTGAGCTGCAAATGTATGAAATTAAATCTGAAGGTTTTCAGATCTGAGAGGAGAAACATTATTCTGCATCGTCCCTGCACGAGAATGTTTTCAGTTTCTACAAATGTGAACAGAATCTGTGTTTTCCTTTCACCCTCAAATCTGTGACCCAGAAATTACAGGTTGTTTTTTATTTGGAAATGGAAATGACTGACAGGGGCAAAGAGCTTTGGATCCATTCCAGACTCCATTGACAAAAACAGGAATTTTACAGAGCAGAACACAGGAGCTGCTGGAATACCACTGCCTCCATTTGTTAGTGTGTCTGTGTTACTGTGTGGTACTTTTACTTCAGTAAAGTATCTGATTACTTCTTCCACCACTGAAAGTCACACAGTAACACAGACACACTAACAGATGGAGGCAGTGGTATTCCAGCAGCTTCTGCTTAAATTCCTGTTTTTGTCAATGGAGTCTGGTAGTGATAACATGTGATGTTTTTTGGTTCTCCACTGAACTGAAAACCTGAAAAGATACTTCTTCACTTTGATGTAAAGATTTCCCATCAAACCCTCCTGTGCTGTGATTGGCTGTGAGCTCTGACCCAGCAGCACCAGCTCAGGTGAGTTCTGGTTCGTACCTTGTGTCGGCCGCGGTAAACGTTGGCTGTGGCTCCCTGACCCAGCAGGTCTGAGATGAGCCACAAGTAGTTGGTGGTGCTCTGCATCCTGACGGCTGCAACTGATCCTGACAACACACAAACAGCTGATCAATACACCAGGATCTGATCGATAACAATCAATAAACCAGCAGCCAGGAGCTGCTATCAAACCTTAACAATCCTCTGGAGGATCAGCGAACATCTGGTCAGATTCTGATCCTGATTTAAAACCGTCAATTTTTTTATTTAAATTTAATTCTTTATTTTGTTAAATCGTGTTCAAACTACAGAATCACTTTACGTTTTTAGGATCTGATACTTCTCTAAAATTATTGAGCTGTTTCACTTTCTTTCCTTTGTTTCTATTCTCATTTAAAAGCATTTTAAAGGCTAATTATTCTCTGTCTCTGTGAAGCAGCTGTTAAACTGTCAAATGTTGTGGAAACCTTTCACCTTGTCTTTAATAATAAATCAGATTCTGTCGAGGTGACGAGTCAGAGATAAAACAGATTTAACTGAATGGAAACTGAGGACCTAATAAACTGGATAAACTTGATGCGTTCCTCTTATGTAATGTTTCTACTGTCACTTCATATGAACCACAGAACCAGACTCTGCTACATGCTAATGCTCACTGTACAGAGACACTGATGATTCTACCGCAGACCTGATCTCTCCTCCTGGCTGCAGACTGTGGAGGTTAGAGTCTCGCTTTCAGTCTCAGTTTTATTCTGAGCCAGAAAACTTTACCTCTTCAGATAAAACTGAAATCATGTTGAATGGCTGAAACCACAGACACCACAGGTTCAGGTCTGAGCACAGGTGAGACACTGCAGGTGTTCCCGGGTCGTTTTTACAATTTATATGTTAAAAATGTCACGGTAATAAAGTAACAGTAGAGACGCTGTAAAGGTTTAAATTATAAATAAAGTTTAGATTTCTGTACGGTCGATGCGTCATGACGTCACTACGTCTCCGGGAAATTCCCGTTTCAGGCCTCAAACGTTCAAACTCACCGTGACGAGACACAGACACGGCAGATTCTAATCATTACATTAACACACATGAGTCTAATGGAGATGAAGCTGCGGATATTTAACACCTGAACCTCTGAATAAATCCTCCACCGGAGCTTTAGCACGGACACAAACACCGGAGCCGTTCACGTTAGCTGATAAACACACATACACACGGTGCAGTTACCGGATACATGAACCCACTGACTGTTGAATTAATGTTGAAACATTCGTGTTTTCGCTGCAGGAGCTGTTTTCTGATGGATTTTCACTTTCTGTAGCCGGACATGAAAATACGATCATGTCGTGCTAACAAGCTAACCGTTCAAACTGCCCGAGAAAACCGGGTCCATTCGCTAACATGTCAGGCTACAGAACGGTGGCGGTGAATACCGCGTCTTTAAGGTTTTTGTCGTATAAAATTAATCATAATTATTTTGTTTATTTCCTCACCCTTCCTTCTGCGGCCGATTCCTCCTCTTCCGCTGTTCCCTCGTCATGTGACAAATGCGGACCAATCAGGACGGAGAGTTAGCGAAGGGGGCGTGGTTAGAATGAGAAGTTAGGTTACCGTATTACTCAGATGAGAAGCGGCAGATAAAAATGTTCGAGTGTTGAAACAGCTCTTTACAGGCTTTTGACGTTGTCGTTCTGTTATTTCAGCTTTTAATGTTTTAAACTGGAATCAAAACTTCCTTTGTACTCCCGAGGACTGCTCTGGTAAAAGAGCGCTAATGTGTCCAGGTGTGCTCACTCCTGGCTCTGATGCGTTATTACGGTAGAACAAAAGGGAACTATTTGGAAACCGATACTTATCTGTTAGGTAAGAAAAATATCGATACTCACTATTAATGCAAGTACTGATCATCATACTGACTCCACCAGAATGATATGAACTGAATTTGAATGTATCTTTATTTGGACATCACACAGAGAGGACAGCCTCTCACTGAGTCTCTGTGTGTCTCATATTGTGTTTTACTGGGCCCCTGGTCCGGTCCTCATGGGGCCCGCTCAGCAGTCCATCCATGGGTTTTTATCCTCAACAGTTAATGTGCAGCATGGCAACAAAAACAATACGATGATGCAGCCAATAAACACACAGTGATTGTTACTGAGCAGTTACAGAGTTCAGACAGAGGATGGCAGCACAGGCTCCAAACAGGAGACCAACACTAACTCTGTGATTAAATACATCACATAGAAACAATAAATCACTCACAGGAAACCTGTGTGTGAATATCTGAGTTTGATTTCTGACATAAAAGGTCTAAATGTGGTTTCAAATCTTTTCCTCTCCACAGTCAGGAATCAAGTCTGGACTCATTTTGCCTTTGTCTTTGACATTATGCAAGTTGAGAAATGTCAATAGAATAATGTTGACTTATTTATCTTTATTACAGATACTGTTATAGCCTGGAAAACCATATAAAAGTATATGAACATTATCAGCCCTGTAGGTGGACAATAATTCAGAATAATCAACTATCAACTTTCTTAAAAGATCCTGACACAACAATGTGATCATGTGAAATCAGTTTTCCAAACAATCTGGGATTTAAAAGCTGAACTTTTTTAAACAAACATGAAGAATTTCAGCTGTAATTTTGTCTCTAATACGAGGAATTACTGAGTCCTCAGGTAGAAGGAGACGAGTTAAACAGCTGCTCATTACCTGAACGTAAAGTTCAACTCTTGAGTGATTCCAGAGAAAGTTTGAAGTTTATAACTTTTTGTCGTTTTTTTTCTGTTTCAGGTGATTGAAAATTAAAAGTCAGTTCTGTCTGAGAAAAACCACAGAAGTTATAAAGTTGAATCAAGGATCAGTTTTTATCTTCATTCTGAGCACCAATCATCACACAGACACAAGTTCAAAAGTTCACTCACTTTATATTTAACAAAAAGAAAAAAAACAAAAACAAAATCAGCATTTCATGAGTTACAACAGCTTATGGTGGCAGCTGGATGGGCTGTACAGGTCCATCTGATACTCTGGTTTACAGGTAAAGCAGTCATTGTATAAAAACGCAGAGTTAGTGGAAATTAAACGAACATGACGAACCAAATGTTGGTCATCTCCACAAACGTCCTCGCAAAGCACCATGGGATCAAAACGGATGAAGGACATTTAAAAAAAAAAAAGAAACAACACAAACTTCTCTGTTTTTTCCTGTTTGAAGCTCCGATAAAAACCTGGAGACAAAAGTGCTTTTTAAAAACAAACAAACAAAAAAATGACTCAGCCTTTTTCAATCTTTTTTCTTTTTCTACTTTCTTTGACCTTTTTCACCCACGTTCCTCACGATCTGTACAAAATGTCGAAGCTCGGTCCGAAACCGTCGACTCTTTAACGACACACAGAGCAGTTTGATTTGTTTTGTTTCCGTCTGTCAAACGTCTCCTGGATTTTATTCTGTCTCCATAATAAACATGAAGCTTTAACAGAGTCTGGAGGAACATTTGTTTGGTAAATTAATCTGATAAGCATCAAACCTCAGGACGCTCCGATTCAGACTAAAAATCACATTTGGAAAAATGTGTAAGAGCTAAAAATTGGAATGAAGCGTCTGATGTCTTCAGATGATCAGATCCAGACTTCAGTCAAAACGTAACTAATTTTAGGGGCTGAAAGTTTTGGTGCCGATGATGAACGGCAACATTGGCGTTAGTTTCAATGTCAGCTCTAAAATAAAGATATAAAATGATTATTTTTTAAATGTTAACGTTAAGCTGTATTTCATTTACACAAAGTTCTTCTACACCTTCTTGTGTATAGATGATATTTAATAATTGGTAACTTCTAACTTTTTATAGAAATGTGTTTTTTAAATTTCCCAATTTATGGTGTAAAAAAGTTTTATTTTCTACCAAAACTCCTACATGAGTAAAATTAGTGCCCTTAAATTTCTCAATTCCCTCACATTTTTAATTTGTACCCTTCAAATATTAAATCATAAACTAAATTAATTCCCTTGAAACAATGACCTTTTAGATGACGTTAAAGTTTGAATTAAACAACATTTCGTTCATGTCCCATAAAACAGAAAACATCAGTTATCCTGTAAATTCACAAAGAAAATAACTTTCAATGATCAAACAGATGTTTTCCAGTTCAAACAGTTTCTTGTGAAAAAATAAAGAGCGAACAAATTATTCATCTGAGGGAAGAATTTAGAGCAAATTTCCCAAAACAAAGTTCCCCGTCATCGACCAGACTCAGTAAATCTGATGTTTACAGTTAGAAATCTCTTCACCACGTCAGTCACCTCCTAAAACACACAAACCAAACGTCCACCTTTAAACGAGTTCACTCCAGCTGCGTGAAACTACAAAGTTTTGTACCGGAAATCAGCTAAAAAAATAAAAAGTCCTGTAAAGTGCAGTTAGCGAATGAGAACCTCTCCCCGAAAAAATAAAGAGTTTGATGTGGATGTGTGCGCATGATCGGCCTGAAAACACACCTGGATGTGTGAGCGAGTGATTGTACCACAGGTGGCCCTCGGCTGGTCGACAGGTGTGGGCAGATGTTGAGGGTGTACGGAGGCAGCAGGGAGCCAAGAATATATGTTTATGTACCGGTCCAAGACAAGACTGGACTGTTAGGCGTCATCGCTGGTTTCTAGTGGTTTGGGTTTCTGTTCAGATAAGTGAGAATCCAAAAGCCTCAAAATATCACTGCATTGTACAAAATTTTAATTTTAGAGCCGTAAAATCTGATTCTCTTATTTCACAAATCAAAATTTAAAAATCTTCTTCACATGTAATAATTATTTTATGCACAGAAATGATCATCTCGTGCACACACTATATCAGATCCATATTTTGTGCAAAGTTAAATTTTGTTTGCACAAGATTCATCAAATATTGGCACTTTGTGGCCTCCATATACAGTAGGTTTATTTGTAAATGTTGAAAATAATTTCTGGAAAATGTGGAATTTATCTCCACCAGATGGCGCAATGTTTAAATTTTATTAATTCAAGCTTGGATAATATTTTATTTATTTAAGTGGCTAATTGTGCTCAGATGACTTTTGATGATACATTTGTAAAGGTTGTGTAGAATTTTCAAAAATTATATCTAAATAAATTCACGATACCTAGACCTCGGTTGGTAGCGTGGGTTTAGGCTTTTCGCAAATATTACTGAAAATGAAAATTAAATTTTCTTAAATGAGAAAAAAGTGTTTGTTGTCTCACGATCTTTTTCAAGTTAAAACAGACTAAAACTGTCTCGTTAAGACAAACTTTTCTGTGTTTTATGTTAAAATGTAAAAGACAAAACTAAAACTGTCTTTTAAACGTCTGCAGACAAATTTTCTGAACCTCATGATATGTTGGAGATGTGTTTGTAAAGCGTTAGATTGTCTTCAAATTCATGCTGGTGTTTTTTTTTTTTTTTCTTTTAAGCCGAACAATGAACCGAACGTTTTCTTTAATGACGAGAGAGGGAAACATGGCAACACTCCTCCGACGATTTCAGACGATGCAACGAAACGAAGTTATCTTGAAAAATATATTTCTGGAGAAGCAAAAAGACAAAACCTGATCTATGAAAAAACAAAACAAAAAACAAAACAAAACAACAAACAGATTGTTGACACAAGCGTCAAGGCAACAGATTCGATGCCGCCTCATGTTTCACCTCTGGTCCCAGCTTCCGGGGTTTTTTTTTCCGACTCAACTCCCGACATCTGCCTCCACATTGTTAGAAAAAAACAGATTATTTTGGCACAACAGTCCTTCAAACATCAGATTGACTTTAACAGACACTAAAGACCTGGATATGTTCTTCGATTTGACTGATCTGAGATTGTCGCCATACGTTTGGAGTGATATTCTGTAGAAAAATATAATGAGGCAATATAAAAAAAGACGGAATGAAAAGTACTGCAAGAATTCAATGGATAGATTTACAATGATTTTCTATATAGCTTATAAATACGTTATCTACACAATATGTGGTACAAAAATACTATATAGCATTTAGTGGGCACTGGATTTCCTTTGTGTTTTTTTTCCTCAAAAGTAACAACAACAACATAAAAAAAAAAAAAGATGTGTAACTGGTCAGGCACAAGATCGTGTTCTTGGTGGGAAACGCTGCGTCCTCCACAAAACAGGGATTAAAAGGCAAAAAAAAAAAAGAGAATCAAATGAAGGAGTGGAGGATGAAATGATGGATGCACCCTGTGTTCGCTGTGCGGCTTTGGGTCGGTTCAGTTGCAGTCAGGCATTTGAACGTTTCAGTGAGAACATGTTAAAACAACAAGCGTACCTTTTGGTTTAAATCCTGTCTGAACATCATGACCATGATGATGATTTTCTGGATGTGAGTCATGTGACACTGACCTCACCTCTGACATTTAGTGGAGAAAGAAAATGTACAAAGGCCCAGAGCGGACACGAGGGGCTCTGTAGAGTTTCATCAAACATTGAAGGATAAATCTGGTGTTTTCTAACCGGAGCCTGATGCTCCCACGTTCTGGGTCTAAATGATTCATAGGGACAAAATTCTGCCACCGTGGTGATTTGTCCACATCGATGGACGTTCACTAAAATCTTATTTTTGTCGCTGACAGACTCAGATTATATTCTAAGTGTCTGACAACATTATGATAGGATTCCTACAGAGACAGAGCTTTTTATTAAAGAGCTTCCTTTTTAATCCTTTTAGTTTAACCACAAACATCTCTATATATCACTACCAGACTCCATTGACAAAAACAGGGATTTTACTGGGAGCTGCTGGAATACCACTGTGTCAGTGTGTCTGTGTTACTGTGTGACTTTCAGTGGTATAAAAAGCATTCAGATACTTTACTGAAGGTAAAGTAAAACAAAATAACACAGGCACAGATGGAGGCAGTGGTATTCCAGCAGCTCCCAGTAAAATTCCTGTTTTTGTCAATGGAGTCTGGTAGAGATATATAGTGATGTTTGTGGTTAATAAAAAGCTCTGTCTCTGTAGGAGTCCTACCCATAATCCTGAGTCTGTCAGAGGTAATCCATTGGATTACACTGCAGCAGCTGTTGAACCGAAGGTTTTTGTCCCTATCGATTATTTACACCCAGATACATGAGAAATAAGAGCCAGGTTCAAAAACCAGGTTATCCTACCTGAACCAGTACTAGTCCAGTCCTCCGTAGCCTCATCAGGACTCTCAGATCAGCTCCTGGATAATAAATATGTGCCTTGTCGTGTTATTGCTTCAGCTCAGAACTCGTTCCCGGGTCTTTCCAGCTCAGCACATGACTCACATCCATAACAGACACGATCCTACGTTTCGTTAAACAATGAAGAGGAGGTAAATTCAGTACCACATTCTCTGCCACTGGAAACCGGCGTCTTCCTCCAGCCACTCCCGATCCAGTTTACATGGTAACTACAGACAAGATGGCTGCCGGGCGGCGGCGACCTGGGAGGAGCCTCCGCCTCCTGTAGCTGTGGATGTTTTTCATATTTACATCAGATAAGTTAAACGTCCGCCTGGGGCTTTTCACCAAAGCGTCCTCAGCCTCTTTTTTCTCCTGGTTTATGCAACTTATATTTGTGATGATTTTAATAAACCTTTTCTTAAAAAATGTACAAATTTCTTAATATGTCCTCCATGGCATCACTAAACACTAAGGAAAATATATAAATATGCTTTTTCTTTTTCATGTACAAATGTTCTGCAGTCTGCTTTCTTTTTTCCTTTTTTTTGTCCTCACTCCTCCTGAGTCGTCAGTCTCTTCCCAGGCTTTAACCTCATATATGCACAATTGCTATTTACAGCAGGGTGGAGCTGTGTGGAGGGGGTTGGGGGGGGGCTCATTGGTGAGTCCTGCGGGTAGAGGTGGGAGGTCGCGCCTGTGTAAGGCGACGGTGGGCAGTTTCAGTTCTCCTCCGCCGACAGGTACTGGTTGCTGCGGGGCGCCGGGCGGCGGGAAAGGCCCGGTCAGATGAGGTCGCTGGCGGCGGCGGGCGGCGCAGCGGCAGCGCGATCAGCGGCGCCCGGGCGCCCTGGCGTGAAGTCGCTGTCGACACGGGCCGGGTGCTGCAGGGGTGGTGGGAGGCGAAGTGGCGTAGGTGTAGGGGCCGTAGCCGAGGAGGGAAACAAAGACCAGTAACTCAGGCTCTGGTTTTAGTAAACACACCATTTTCCACTTGATATGCAGGAATTCTCCAAGTCACAACACAGCAGACTGTAATCCTGCAGGATGATTACATTTCCAACCAGATCTATTACTCTGGTTATTCTCCTAAACACACAAGATGGAGGAAAATAGAGACGAAGTTTTCTGGGGAGATTTGAGGACTATGAAAAACATGAAGTGGAGAAGAAGAAGAGCGTTAGCCTGTACCTGTAGGACCAGGTGTGTGAGGACTGTTGGAGGAATAACCAACTCCATGGTAACAGAGCGAACTGTAGCAGGAGACGGAGGAGGATTCAGGATCTGTAAAGAAACGCAGATACAAGAGTTTATCTCATGTCTCAGTCTCACCACAACATTCCCATTTCTATTAAAGAGTCAGACCCTAGTTTCACCACAGGTATACATCACTACCAGACTCCATTGACAAAAACAGGGATTTTACCAAACAGATATACAGACATACACTGCCTCCATCTGTTAGTGTGTCTGTGTTACTGTGTGGTACTTTTACTTCAGTAAAGTATCTGATTACTTCTTCCACCACTGAAAGTCACACAGTAACACAGACACACTAACAGATGGAGGCAGTGGTATTCCAGCAGCTCCTGTGTTCTGTTTGGTAAAAGTCCTCTTTTTGTCAATGGAGTCTGGAATGTACCGACTGATCACTGCTTCACTGACTCAGTCTGACTCTCATCTGAAACTGGACCAGTGTTTGTTTCTCTCACCGGGGGGAAGTAGGTTCCCTTGGTGCTGGACGAGCTGCTGGACGAGGCTCCGGTGACGTGGGCTCTGTCGTACGGCGGTCCGCTGCTCCCGCCCATAATGCTGAGGGAGCCAATCACAGACTTCCCTCTGGACATACCTGCGCAGGTTTGAGAACACATCATTAGCACCGTGTTTATCTTTAAAGAGGACGAGTCGTGAGGCGGTGTGGCGGCGTCTGACCGGGCAGCGAGCTGGACAGCGAGCTCGGGTGCGGCACGTATCCCAGCGGCACCGACGACGGCCCGTGGACCACGAAGTCGTTAGTGACCGTCTCGCCGTCGTCCTTCATCTGCGGACAGAGGACGCGCTGACACACGAAGTACACGGCGCCGACCACGAACAGTGCCATGACCACGCCCACGATGGAGCCGATGGTGGTGTTGGACGGAGGAGGCGGCTCCTCCGTCGGATCTGAAACCACTGAAGAAGAAGAGGAAGTTAAAGCTCTGCTTCATGTTCATGTTCGAGTGTGGAGGCGTGAGCGAGCGCTCAGACTCACAGCAGCCGATCTCGTCCGAGTTGTCCGTACAGTCCATGTTGTTGTCACACTTCTTGTGTTTCCCGATGCACTGACCGTTAGAGCAGGTGAACTGATCCAGAGGACACGGCACTGCGACACACAGGAGGAGAAACAGCTCAGGGTCAGTCAGCTGACTCGGCTCTACACCTGTCTGTGTCTCTGTCTGTCTGTGTGTCTGTCTGTCTGTGTGGCCCGTTCGTGTGTCTGTCTGTGTGTCTGTCTGTCTGTGTCTCTGTCTGTGTGTCTGTCTGTCTGTGTGTCTGTCTGTCTGTGTTCCCTGTTCCGTGTGTCTGTTCGTCTGTTCTGTGTGTGTTCCTGTTCGTCTGTCTGTGCTCCTGTCTGTGTGTCTGTCTGTGTGTCTGTCTGTCTGTGTGTCTGTCTGTCTGTGTTCTGTCTGTGTGTCGTCTGTCTGTGTCTCTGTTCGTGTGTCTGTCTGTGTGTCTGTGTGTCTGTGTGTCTGTGTCGTTCGTGTCTCTGTCTGTGTCTCTGTCTGTCTGTCTGTGTCTCTGTCTGTCTGTCTGTCTGTGTTCCCGTTCGTGTTCCTGGGTTCGTCTGTCTGTCTGTCTCTCTGTTCGTCTCTGTCTGTGCCCTGTTCGTCTGGTTCGTCTGTCTTCAATTCGTGTCTCTGTCTGTCTGTCTGTGTCTCTGTCTGTCTGGTTCGCTCCGTCTCTGTCTGTCTGTGTTCTCGTCTGTGTCTCCCTGCCCGTCTGTTCGTCTGTCTGTGTCTCTGTTCGTCTGTCTGCCCGTCTCTCTGTCTGTGTCTCCCGTCTGTGCCCTGCTCCGTCTGTTCGTTCCGTGTCTCTGTTCGTGTCTCTCAGTTCGTTCGTGTTCCCCGTCTGTCTGTCTGTCTGCGTCTCTGCTCGTCTGTCTGTGTTTCGTCTGTCTGTCTGTGTTCCCGTCTGCGTCTCTGTTCGTCTGTCTGTCTGTTCGTGTTCTTGCCCGTCTGTCTGTCTGTGTTCCCGTTCGCTCCGTTCGTGTCTCTGCCCGTCTGTCTGTCTGTCTCTCTGTTCGTGTCTCTGCGTCTGTGTCTCTGTTCGTGTCTCTGCTGTCTGTGTTCTGTCTGCCCGTCTGTGATAAACTTGCCCCTCGCTCACTTCATGTTCATCTGCAGGAAGTCAGAACATTAACGCTGGCAATCAGATCAGTTAACGCTCTTCAGTTAACTCACACGCCAATATTTTATTAATGATTAAAGTATCAGCTGATCAGACTGTGATCTGAATGGCTTTATTCAAACAGTAAACAATCATAGAACAGAAAAATCTTCATATTAGTCATTTAAGAAACAGAACCTTTTCATAAAACATCCTGTAACTGACATTTCCTTCTCTCACAAAGCTCAAACACAAATAATGAATAACAAGAAATAATCAGTGTCTGAATCCTCATCTCCAGTGTTTCTGCTCGAAATGCCTTTTTTAAGAGAGTTCACACTACAAGATCCTCTTGGATCTGATGGTTGCAAAGATGATCCTGTCAGATTCTCCTGTGGTGTGTGCTGTGTTCTGACCATCGCTAAATATTTAACATGGAGGTCATTCCTCGACCTGTGTGTGTGTGTGTGTTACCTGGGTCACACCTTCACACTTGTTCTCGCCCCGACCGGTCCTGACAGTTGAACTCTCCGTTGCAGCGGAGGCTCAGGTCGATGCACTGCCGGCTGTCGCACTGGAACTCGGACTCGGAGCAGACCGGACAGTCCTCCTCGTCGCTCTTGTCGTCGCACTCAGCGTAACCGTCGCACCTCCATGCCTGAGGGATGCAGTCCACCTCGCCGGACGTGCAGGAGAACTGCTCCGGAGAGCAGGTGGGCGGCTCTGAGGACAACACACACACACACACACACACACACACACACACACAGCGTCAGACTGTGAGATTCGTCCCTGTGGAAAACGAGTGTGTGTGGCGCTGAGGTCGCTCGCTGAGTCTCACCTCCACAGGAGAGCTCGTCCTGCAGCAGCACCAGGTGGACGGGACACGAGCAGCGAGTCGTCCCGTCTCCCTTCACAATGCAGATGTGGGAGCAGCCGCCGTTGTCCCAGGTACACGGATGTTTACCTGGAGAACAGAGCAGGTGATAAACTCAGTACACGACCTTCATGTTCAGAAAGATCATCTGAAACCTGTTTGTTGTTGAGTGTTCACATGTTGTGAGAACAGAATAAATATCTGTGAATGAATCAACAGAGGAGAGAGTCAGTGTTTCAGACACACATGAACCTGATGAGACGTTCAGGAATATCACAGCAAATAATTCAATCCAACTGATCTTATTTCTCTTCAGGATATAAACATGTTCTGAATCACACAGAGAGTATAATATGTTTTAATCTACATTACTTTAAATTCAATTCATAGAACTTGTGTAAATGTCTCAGCTGATTTCCTGCAGCACCCAGAGTCTGAACAGACTCAGTTACATGTTGTCAAGTCAGTCTGTTGATTTTCCAGCTGCAGGTTTCCGGATCTTTAACCTTTTATTCTTAAGTTTCCTCCTTCAGGTTTCATGTAGTTTTTGTTTTATCATTTGCATCTTACTGTCTGTCTGTCTGTCTGTCTGTCTGACTGTCTGACTGTCTGACTGTCTGACTGACTGTCTGTCTGTCTGTCCGTCTGTCTCTCTGACTGACTGGTCTGGTCTGGTCTGGGATCAGTTTAGCGGACTCACTGTACTCCCTCATGTCGAGCTCGTGGACGGCGTGGATGTCGCTCAGGTAGGCGATGCGAGCCTGGATCTTGGTGCGTCCCTCTCTCGTGGTCTTGTCGATGCGTTCGATCATCTGCTGCTGTTTGTCGATCCAGTACAGGTGGTTCCCGAACACCGTCAGCCCCACCGGCTGCAGGATGTTGGAGTCTGCGATCACGATCCGATTCGCTCCTGGAGTTTTATTGTGGAAAAGCACCGGAGGGGGAAAGAAACAAAAACAAGGTTGTAGGGCAAAAAACTTCAGGAACAGAGGCAACGAAAGGGGAGAGAAAGTGAGGGTGAGGCAGGAGGGGAGGCAGGAGGAGTGGACAGCGACACACCCAGGTCAGCTCATCACACACACAGTTAACAACATTCAAATTCTTCATGTTTCTAAAAGTCCAGGTTTCTTGTGGAGCGAGTTCTCTCTCTCCTCTCTCTGTTGTAGTCAACAGACGTCGGTCAGAACATCATCAAGTCTAATTTAACTGAACGGATTAAAAATGTCACAGGAATCGTCTTTGTTACTGTTCACACAAGAAAACTCAACTGTTTTTATCCTGCAGTCAGTTAGTGACTGAATATTTTTATGTTTGACTGAAAGTCTTTTAACTTTTTTAAGTGAAACGTTATTTTATTTTTATGTTCCGACATAAAAAGGAATCTGTGTCTATTTCAGCTTCATCTCTGTTCTGAACGGAGATTATCTCTGTGGTCTAAGTGGTTCAGGTCCTGGTCTGAGTCCTCTGGTCTGGACTAGACTGAGTCAGTGCTGCAGCATCTGTTGTTACTCTGAAGGGGGCGCCAGTCTCTGCTGAGCCTCCGTCAGACTTAAACGAAACCAACTGATGTTCAGAGGATCAAAGAGGAGGACGGGGGCCAGGAGGAGCTTTAAACCCTTAAGAAGTAGGACTCCTGTGAACCGCCTGAGTCCTCCTCCTCCTCCTCCTCCTCCTCTCTGACGGCGGCTCAGCGTGGTGTTTATGTCTTCTGTCCTCCTCTCGTACAGATGCTTCACATTCCTGTCGGCCTGCGTGGGGCACCAGAGAATCACAGGAATGTGCTGAGCTCAGGGCTCCACACCAGTCCCCTTCAGCCCGGATCAGATCAGATCAGATCAGTTAGTGACACCAGTCAGAAAAAACAGACGGAAGAAAACTGAATGGGAGCAAAAAGACGTGCCTGTGCAGGTGAGATCAGAGAGGGAAATAAAAACACTGAGATTTAAAATCAGTTTGTTAATGAAGGAAAATAAAGACGGGAACAAAACAGATGAAGAAAACGGGAAGAAGCAGACTTTTTAAGGTGTGAGAGGAGGATGAGTAGTTTAGTATTCTGGTAATATGGTGTATTTTATGTGTCGTGCTGAGTGTTGAAAACACAGGAAGCTGCAGCTGAAATCTTCCTGATGAGACCTGAGATTATTTCCAACGAAAAGACGAGAATTCGATTTAACAGGAATGAGAACATGAACCTGAAGGTCGGCTGATCCTGAGATCTGTGAGCTCACTGCAGGAAGTCCTGAACGCAAAAACTACTTCCTGTCTTACTGTTTCTACTGACTGTGATGATCTGGATCAGAGCACAGAGCAGGTCTGTGGTGAACCCTGAGAACTCGGATACTCACCGGAGAGGTCGCTGCTCTCGATGCGTCGCAGGTCCGAGTCGACCCAGAACAACTTCCCCACCTCGTTGTCGATGGCCAGAGCGACGGGTTTCCCCAGACCGCTGAAGAACAGGACCTCACGCTCCGTACCGTCCAACGCCGCCCGCTCGATCTTTGGAGAGCGCTCCAGCAGGTTGGTGAAGTACATGTACCTGCAGGAGGAGGAGGAGGAGAGGAGGAGGAGGAGGAGAGGAGGAGGAGAGGAGAAGGAGGAGAGGAGGAGTCAGACACCACAGCTGTTAACTGAGCTCTAATTCCTCCTCATCATCTGAGTCTCTGAGCTCTGGTGTCGGTGGATGTTTGTTTCTGGCGTGTTTTCCTCTCTGGGCTCTGAAGGAACCAGAACATCTGCAGACTTCATTTCTCAACCACACAATGACCCAGAGATTACTGCGCGAACCCCGGCCCGAAGGAAACCCTGCAATTATGGTTCCAAACAAGCGAGTCGGCACCGCCGGGCTTCAAGAACTTCACGAGCCCCAGAGAACAAACGACGAGAACAAATTACTGTGTGATTAGAAACAAGACGCAGAGGAACAGAGACATAAACAACATGTCTCTGCTCTGTCTCAGAGACCTGTGATGAACAGAGACGGAGGATCTGATTCAGATTCTGGATCTACCTGAGTTCACTCAGAAACACCTGAGGCTCTTTAATGTTTCCTGGAACTGGATTTAAGACCAGTTTAACCACGACGTTAAAGAGCAGAATCAGACTTATTAAGGCGACAGCCAATCACCTTCATCCTCCTCATCAAAACGTCTAATCTGACTCATGGAAGAGTCGAAGGTTGACGATCAGTATCTTATTTCCTCTCACCCTCTCTCCGGGTTGACCACGATGGCCCGGGGTTTGTCGTGCTCGCCCCTCAGCACCACGCCGACCCTGCTGCCATCCGTCCGGGTCACGTTGATGACGTTGGTGACCTCGCTGGTCCAGTAGATGAAGCGGCTGTAGATGTCGATGCTCAGGTCGTACAGCTGCAGGCCCTGGCTGGGTCCGCCCACGGAGCTCGACACCACCGTCATACTCTGAGGGCGGAGACACGGCGTCAGGTGACGGCGGCACACGTGTATTTACTGAACACGGATCGGCTGCTGACAGACGCTTACCTGGTTTCCATCCTCCTGAGCTCGGCGGATCACGTTCTGCTTGGAGTCGATCCAGTACAGCTGTTTGTCCAGAGGGTCGTAGTCGATGGCTCGGACGTTCCTCAGGCTGTGGATCGGCAGGATGATGTCGGGACTCTGCTGCTCGTCGATCACCATCCGGTTAATGGCTGTTTTCTGACTGAACAGGAGGAACGAAGTCGGAGCTGAAAGAAAAACAGAGGGAAAGGTTTCAGTCAAAGCTGGAGCTCAGGTACAGATGAAAAAAGTCAGATATGTGAAGATGAACTCATATTTAGTGATGAATGTAACTGACAGGTTTGTCTCAGTTTCACTATGATTAAACTCTGATTTTACAGATGTCGTGTCTCATTCTGTTTTAAGGGTTTTAATAACTCCAGCTCAGGTCATGTGACGTGAGTGTTTCCACCTCTGTTGTCCTGTGAACGTGCCACTGATCTTTAGAGGAGTGAGTTTCACTTAGTTTAATGTCATTTAACCTTTTCATCTTTCTTTATTGATTCATCCTTTTTTTATCTTCGGACAGTTTCATTCAGTGTTTTTTAATCTGTCGGATCCTTGTTAATGCTGGTGTGGACGAGTTTAAGATTTTATTTTCATTTGTAAAGAACTTTATTTTGAAAGGTGCTGAATAAATAAAGTTTATTATTATCATTCTGATTATTTTAGTGAATATAGGAGCAGAGGATGATGATGTTCTGCTGAAGTTCAGATTTATTTATTTACCTTTATTCTGCAAAAAAGAGCAGAACAAAAATATTGGAGGTTAAAAATAAAGGCTTCTATTTCACTGAAAAGTTTTCTTAGAGAGCAGAGAATGGAGCAGTGATTATATCTGATCATGTGATGATGGAACGACCGACTGCAGCTGCAACCCTCAGGTTAATGTACCAACATCATCCTCATCCACACCTGCTCCATACCTGCTCCACAGCTGTTACAGCTGTTACAGCAAAGATGATGTGTGAGCTGAGAGAACGAGTGTTTTGATCTGAATCTAACTCTGGATCAGAGCCAGTGAAAACCAGTGATGTCTGTCTGAGCTCTTCTGGTTAGTAAAGGTCAACAGGCTACAGGTGTAGCTGCAGGTGTGGTTGCAGGTGTGGCCATGGCGGAGCGTCTCACCGCTGCAGGTCTTGTTGTCGTAGTTGAGGGAGAAGTGGGCGGGGCAGCCGCAGACGAAGCTGCTGACGGGGACGGCGAGGCAGAGGTGGGAGCAGTGTCCGTTGGTGGAGGCGCAGGCGTTCCAGCCTCCCTGTCTGGATGAGTGGAACACCAGGATGTCCATGACGTAGTCCAGGTGGCCTTGGATTACGGTGCGGTTCTGCCCGCTGGTCTTGTTGGCGCGCTCGATGCTGCGCTGGCTCCAGTCAGTCCAGTAGATATAGTCCTGGTACTGGGTGAGGCCGAACGGGTGAGGGAGGTCGTCGGCGATCACCTCACGCTCCTGACCTGAGGACAGGGAGGGGAGGGGAGGAGGAGGAGGAGGAGGAGGA